>SDVV010021441.1:0-13131 GCA_016164225.1 Gammarus roeselii
GGAGGCAGAGGTTCCAGAATTCAGAGGGGCCTCTTTAGGGTCCCCCAGTTTCTCAAAAGGCTCCCAAAGGGTCTCAAGGGAGTCCCAAAAGGCCCCAGAAAGATCCAAGTGAACCACCCCAAATCCACCTGGTCTCCCAAGTCCCCCGGGTTCCCGAAACCCCGGGTCCTCGAGTCCCGCGGATCCCACGAGTACCTCCTCTCCCTGGGTCACCTCCTCTCAACCAACCTCGATACATATAATAATAATGATAAAATTCAAAATTTATCACCATGAAAAAAGGGCAGAGAAAAATAATAGAGCCCAAGCAAGAAGAAATGATAAAATACTAAAATAAAGTGTTAATGATCTATAAAATGAATAAGCATCCATCCACCCCAATTCGCTAGGAGAATGAAAGCCTAATAGCTTAACGATCGATGTTCAGGTGGGCATATATTCTTTACAGCCGCGAAAAGGCGCTTATCAGATATGTTGGTGATGTGGCTGATTGCCGGGTTGTTGATTAGACTTCTAGTCTTAAAATAGTATCGTAGCGAAAGTTTGTCGCGCCGGAGCGGAAGTGGAAGTTCGTTAGCGAGCACGTTAAGGGATTCGATTGAGGTGGAGCTCCCGTTGTGATACGCAAAGCATTGTTAGTGATGGTCGCGAGTAGTTTCAGCTGCTGAACCGCTGACAGCGGCTCCGTAGTCCCTGCTCGATAGTATCATTGCTCTGAACAACGTCATTCCGGTGTCCATGTTTTCACCAAACTTCAGGGATGTTACCGATTGGATAAGTCCCGTCGACCTTTTGCAGCGAGTCGCCCGAGCTGCGATGTGGGGTCGCCACGTGAGTTTAGGGTCCCACACAAGACCCAGTAATTTTAGCGTTTCTTCGTATAATCGAGGGGTGTTGTGCAGCGTTAGGGCTGGTTTCAGGAATAAACCGGGCACAATGGTCAAGTGCATGAATTCAGTTTTAGAGGGCGAGAATCGGAATCCGTGTATGGAAGCTCAGTTTCGGCTACTAGGTTTAGGCACTTCTGGAGTTCATGTTGAATTGTTATGAGGCTGGGGTGTCCATAGCTTATTTGAAGGTCGTCCACGTATAGTGATGAGAGCAGTCTTCCGTCTCGGGGAAGAATGGGGAAGAATGTCGGGATCGATTTTGAGGATGAAAAGTGTGACACTGAGGACGCTTCCCTGGGGGACGCCCATTTCTTGCGGATATGACGGAGACTGAGTGTCGCCAACCTTGACCCTGAAGGTGCGATTTTGTAGAAATTGGGGGATGAACAGTAGTAGCCGACCTCTCAAACCTTTATGGTGGAGATCCTTCATGATCCCACATTCCCACGTAGTGTCGTATGCTTTTTCAACGTCGAAAAATATGGAAACCACCTGTTCTCTTCGGACGAAGGCCTGTCTAATGTCTGATTCTAATCGTACGAGGTGGTCCGTTGTGGAGTGGCGCTTACGGTCACCGCACTGGATGTTGTTATGGCCTGCATGCATTTCAAGGTAGTCGATCAGGCGTGAGTTTATCATTCTTTCCATAGTCTTACATAGGACGCTAGTTAGGGCAATGGGACGATAGTTATGCGGGTCGCTGACATTTTCCGGGTTTGGGTATTGGAAAAATTACGGATTCCCGCCATTGATTGGGAAACAATGAATTTGAATACAAAGTATTGAACACATTAAGTAGGTGCTAGAGAGCGTTGTCGAGAAGGCGTTGGATCATATTGATGTGCACTCGGTCCAGTCCGGGTGAGATTTCACGTGTGTGGTCGATAGCATATTGTAGTTCATGGAGGGAGAAAGTTTTTCTGTAGAATTCTTCATTTGTGGAAGTGAAGTCGATATGCTCACTTATTCTTAGGATCTTTTCCCGTTGGAAAGAAGCCGTATAATTTGTTGATGGCAATATTTGTCAGAAAGACTGAGCTAGTTTGTTCGCGATGTCCGCGTATGAAGAATAGACAGCGTCTCCGTCCGACAGTAAGTGGACAGGTCGCTTGGGGCAACCTTGGATAAGTCTGTTTTTCCCCCACTCTGGGGATAGAGGGGTGTTTCGATTGATTGTGTTAACTAATTGGGTTCAGCTTCCTTGCTTCTTCTCCACGTAAAGTTTGCGGAACACGGCAGTTTCCCTTTCCCAGGCTACTTGGTTCCTGGGGTAACGTGAGCGGCGGAAGGCCTCGTACATCCTTTCACGCTGGTCCTTTGCTTCTTGTACCTCCAGGCACCACCAGGGTTTTGGGGTAAAGGTTGAGGGTAAATATTGGGGAATGCATGCGACAGCTGCACTTTGGAAATTCTCGAATAGATGTATGACAAGGCCGCGCTCTGAAGTGTCTTCAGGAAGCCCCCCTCCCCCCCTTATCGTCCCATGCGACATGTGTCGAGTATTCCTCCCAGCTGGCTTTCCGGTAGTTGAATCGAAGATCCTGTGCGTCGGGAGTGTTTGGTCGGTTAGTAAGGAGCGATATGATCACTGGATTGTGCCCACAGTCATATGTTGAAGGCAGGACTCTCCAAACGAGTTGGAGAGCTAAAGTGAGGGAACAGATTGATAAATCGATGGCGGTTTCACTTTCGAGGGTGATCCGTGTGGGTTGTCCGTCGTTGAGAAGGACCAGGTTGTGAGTGTCTATGGTGTTGGTCATTATCACTCCCCTGGGGTCTGTTCTCACGCATCCCCACACTTCGTGGTAGCTGTTGAAGTTTCCAAGGAGGAGTACGGGATGATGCAATTTGTTGAGCAGATCGGTCATTAGTGCCTCCGTGAGGTCGTGGTTTCGTGACGACTAGATAGATACCACTGTAATTGGTCATGAGATACGTATCTTCTCTGCGACAGCTTGGAGTTCCGTTCTCAGAGAGAGGAGGTGTGTTTTGATGGATCATAAGTGCCACTCCGCCGTGTGCAGTCACATTATTGTGACCTTCGCGACGGTGTATGACATATTGAGGGATTGTGAAGGTGGCTGTGTCACGTAGTTTGATCTCCTGGAAGCCTACCACCAAAGGTTTATGGGTGGAGATTAGCGTTAATAATTCATCTTTCTTGCCTTCAAGTCCCTGGCAATTCCACTGAATTATTGTGTTGTTGTTCATTTTGGATCTGTTTCACGGCCAGATCTTGATATTCTGGAGCGGTCGCGTGGTTTGTATGAACTTTCGTGGTGTTCGTGTCTACGATGCGCAGGTGTCCTAGATCGAGAGCGTTCGCTTTCTCTAGAACATGCTCTCCTAGACTCACTGCGTTTTCGGCTGAGAGTGCTCTTGTAGGAGGAGGAGGAGAACGAAGGGGGCGATTTTTGTGTTCGCTTCTTGAGCGAGTGCGTTGCTCTTCAATGGAGTTTTTTTTAAACATTATGATGGGCTGAGTAGTAGTCGTTGGGATATTTGAGTCGAGTGCGGTGCATGGTCAATCAGTGCTTTCGGGTATCAGTTCTTCGTTGAATATTTTCAACGCGTCCTCGCGCAGGCGATGGTCGTTCTCATTTGTGAGATGTTCTAGTGTCAGGCATGTTAGCTGAGGGTTGAATACCTCACTATGGTTTTCGCTGGGTGCGGTCGCAGTTAAGACGGTCAGAAGTTGTTCAACGCTCTGATCGAGGCGAGCTGTGGTTCGTGGGCTATTGCTTATCTTCTTGCTTCGTGGCGAGAGGGCGTCGCGTACCCCGCGGTCGTCGTCAGAGGAATCTTCGTCTCTTCGCCTTTTTGATTTTCGGGTTATTGGACCTCTCCTCGTGTTCGACCGTGGCAGCATCCATCGCAATGCTCTTCAGGACACTGGTGGACTCGTTGCTTGGGACGCCCGCCTCCATTACGAGGGCGGTCGCTTGGCTGGTTCTTTTGGTATTTTTAGTACTGGAGAGGGGTGTTGGGGTCATGGTACTAGTTTGTGTTGACGGTACGCGCGTGTAGTCTGGTGGAGTAGACTTAGTTGTAGATTTAACTGCTTTGGCGTAATTTAAATTACGTCAGTTTGGGTTTTCTTCGTATTAGTAGTAGTTACTTCCGTTTTCCACCGGAGTCCCAACGATAAGTTAATGCCGTCGTAAAAGATTTGGACGGCTTGTTTTCGTGTGACTCTGCGGAATTTTGTACGATTGTCATTGCTTTTTGGTTCATCTGCTTTGGGCAGTCGCGGTCACCTGCATCATGGAGGCATGAGCAGTGGTAGCAGTTGGGTTGGTGGGCTGTGCAGTCCTTTCGGTCATGCTCGCCGGCGCACCTTTTACAGCGTTGGGATATGTATGGCTGGCAGTATTTGATGACGTGGCCGTATTCCAGGCATTTTTTCACATTGCAGGCCATGTCGCCACTGGGTAAGTTTTTGTTTTTCACTGTTCGCCCCGGATTATTATGAATTCGGGTGTGTCTGTCCTGGGAAAGTGATTTGATATGCGGTGGTGTGAATGTTTCGTGGTTTGTTCCATTTCGCTAGGGAAACGTTGGTGACTCCGAATCCTTAGCTAAACCTGCTGCAAAAGCGCTTAGGTCAGTTTTAGGAGTATAGCTGGAAGTGTATATAATTCGTCTCGTGACGTTGAAGAAAGGATGTATTTCGACAGTTACTTTGTGTTTGTCTATTATATTAATCCTTCGTATAGCATTGCTTTGCTCGATATTTACGACGTGGGCTAGAAATTTCTTTCCTTGTCGGTTTACGTTCATCGGTTTGCCTCCCAGTTGCTTGGAGAGCGAGTTCATCATAGTGAATGGGTTCATTGACGGAGCAACTTTGTTTCGCACTGCTATCTACAAGCGTTATGAGGAAGTGGGTAGGGAATGATGCTGATCTTCTCTCTCGGGTGGGAGGGTCAGCCTGGGAGGAGCGAATCGCGGCCGCAGCCTCTCGTCGCCCGACTTAGTGCTCAGTTTGGTATTGCAAGATCTGCCTCTGAGCCTTGTCCTGGAGGTAGTTTTCGTGTCCCGTAGGGTGGCTGTTTACTTTGCAGTATAAGCAGTGAGATTCTTTGTATGGGCACGACAAGGGATCGTCCCGTTTATCGTGGTCGTCTTCGGAGCAGTGTGAGCATCTTTGCTTACCGTGACAATATCTGTTTGTATGTCCGTATTTCTGGTATTTAGAGCATCGCATCGGACGTCTTTTGAAGGGTGTAACCTTGGTTTTGAAGTCAAAGAAATGTATGTTTATGTAGTTAGGTGGGGCAATTGAATTTAAGCAGAAGGGCCGTGGTGGTGTTTCTATTTGGTTTGATTTTTGGTTCGATTTTCGCTTCAATTATACATTTCTCGTATTAGACGAGTCCGGCGATGAACTTGTCGTCTTCATCTCTCGGGAGACACTCGATGTAAATCAGGCCTGAACTCCTGGAAAAAGTTGGATGTGGTATGATTTTTCAAGGCTTTTCACAGATTCTGTTTCTGGAGAGTATAGTGTCACTTCGAAGTTTTGTGTCTACTTTAATGGTGAAGTTATCGTCACCGTTGGCGGTGATGTTGAGAATTGGACGGCCAGTCATGGAGCCCAGTTCTTCTCGTACTTTATATGGGCAAATACCCGGGCTGTCATTGACATCTAATATTATTTTCAAGTGTTCGGGGAATTTAGGGCCGTTGTTGAATAGGTTGTGGTCATCAAATCGAGTGTATTGTCTCCTCCTTACGTTTCTTGGTGTTCGGGCGTTACGAGTTTCGGCTGAGAGGAGAGCGATGTTATCAGATAGGTCAGAGGCGGAAGCACACGAATAGGTTACGGGTTCCCTGGCCTCTATGCTCTTCATCAGGTCATCCAGTCGGGTATTCATAGTTGCACAAAGGTTCTCGAGTTTGGTGAGGCGTTCACCGACTCCACTGTAGGGCGCCGAGCAGTCCTCTGTCGCCAGCTCGGGACGGCCCATCATTTTGCTTATATTGCCTAGGGTATTCTGCATTCAGATTATATTCGCATCCAGCTTCGAAAAACGTTCATTTGTGTCGCCGACTACTACCTGAGTCAGGTTTCTTGCCGATGAGGAACTTCTGAGGGGTTCGTCGTTCATTCTCGCAGACTGGTTTGAGTGCGACGCTCTCGAGGGGCCGTCAGCTCCTCCCCAATAGGGCATGGTCTTGCACATGGTTTGATTCCCGGTTTCTACCCGGGGTTCTGGGTAATGAAGGTGGGGCCTTCTTTACATCTATTGATATTATAGCTATATACGAATATATACACCAACTTAATCTTTAAATTTACTCGTAAAATTATTCCTAAATCTGATTGTTTTTTCCAATAATTTTGTTTCTATACATTTTTTTTCAAGAATTTTTGTTGCTATTTTCAATTTCAATTGGTTACGGTTCTAAATTCACAAACCCCGATGTCAGTGGGGGGGGGGGTCACCTCTTTGTGCACCAAGGGGGACGGGGGTGTAGCTACAAACTGAAAGGGAGGGACACAAAGGGACAAATAAAATTTGGTGGTTAACGAGGACACCGCGGAAAGGCGGGTGAGCCTGGGATACCCGGGGGGTATCCCTCTGAAGTGCCTTATTGCTCTTGCTCTAAAGAGATGATAGTCGCTCTCTCCAATTAAGTTGAAAATTTCAATCTTTACGAGACGATATTCGGTCTCGGAGCGATATTCGGCTCAGAGCTGTAGCCGGCTCTTATTTAGATACAGCTAAAAAATAAGTTTCTATGCCCTGGAAACCTGCAAACTTTGGAACTTAGACGCGAAGAACCGTATGCGATGATGTTTTCGAACTCACTTGTCACTCATTGGTTACGATACTGCCTCTGCGCGAAGCTATCAAGACTGTAAACTAAGAAACAAAGAATAAACATTTAAAGCTCTCTCAGTGACAAGACTAAATCGTTCTATTCTAGGGTGTATAGAAAGCCTAAGCGTCGTTAGCGTTAGTGAACTGATGTAGATGGACGAAACAAGAAAACAGTGCAACATTATTTACACGCTCACGATATTGCATTTCTCTCCAGGTTAACTCCTTACTGCTCTAAACACTAAGGGTCTAATGCGCTGCCATGTCTCGTTAGCTCACTATTAGGTAGCGTTAACGGTATCACTCGGCAGAGAGTAAGCTGCCACTTCTCCAACATCACAGCTTTAGAACCGATATATTTTCTTAGCAATAGCACGCGGCACCGACGTCTCAATTGTCATTTGTTACAGCACTAGAACTGATGTCTTTAGAGCATAGCACTAAGCACCGACGTCTGACCTCACATCACCACCACAGTAAAAAAACTTCTCTTCGTGACGAATAGCACGCGGCGCTGACGCATGAGCTACATAATTAGTGTTGTTATCTTTTCACGTTCACAGCAACACTAGATACTGCCCAATGAACTCATTTAGGCTTTACAACATTAAATCTGACGTTTCGACAAAGTCCTCACGGGGGACCAATGAGTGATTCACATCAACACTAGTCCTCCATCCTTCCACAGTACATCACGGGGTGCCAACAAGTAATTCACATCAACACTAGTACTCCGTCCTTTCACAGTACATCACGGGGTGCCAACAAGTAATTCACATCAACACAAGTCCTCCGTCCTTTCACAGTCATGACGGGGTGCCGCCGAATGATTAACATCAACACTAGTACTCCGTCCTTTCACAGTCATGACGGGGTGCCGCAGAGTGATTGACATCAGCACTAGTACTCAGTCTTTATACAGTTATCACGGGGTGCCAACGAGTGATTCACATCAACAACTGAAGTCCTCCGTCCTTTCACAGTACATCACCATCACAGCACGTGACACCAAACCGAAGCATTTCAGAAAGACCATACTACCAGCTCTTGCAGAGATGTCTGCATTAGGTTTGAATGTTATGAATAAGCTGCCATTCACAACAGCCTTAGGGCATTTTGGATACATACATAAAAAAAATATCATTTTGCAATAGAGGACTATAACTGTGTAGGGAAGATGTCTACTAGTTCAGGCTACCAAACCAACATTTTCCGTAGATGATAGGAACCACTGCTCATTTAACACCAGAAAACACCTGAAGCGTTTAAAAAAATTGTAGTCACTAAATTACGCGCCAATACAAACAGATTGGTGACTTCCACGACAGAATTTCACCTCCGATTGGCGTATCCGTAATCCATACAGCCATGGAAGAGGTTACTACTTTTAGCTACTCCTAGCACTCAGCGTCTTCATCTTATGCTCACTGACATTAATTAGGTAGTTACTTTCATTACTGAACTAGAATGGAACTTTGATCGTCCTCGATGATACCACTTAGCGCAACCTTTACCCGGGGTGCAAAGCTTGTTGCATGATGGACAATCAAAGCTTCCAAATCATGCAGAGTGCCCCTGATCAGCTTTGATACATTTGTAATCTATATACTGTACATACATTTGAGAGCTTCGATCAGAAGAATTGCGACTGAAGGGCTTATTCAGCCATGACTGATACGAGTGCAGCTCGGGATTTATAAGATACAGATGCGTTATCTCGATAAGCTACTGGCAGGCTTTGAATGAAATAGGCATTCAAGCAATAAACTAAACTCACTCTTAGTATGCGCATGAGGCATAGACGATTAGGCGACAGCCTACTTCGCGACTTCAGCAATTGAAGTAATGAGCCATAGTACGTGTAGTACCAGCTCAGTTCGAGACTCTCGTGGATACGACACCACCAATGACAAAAATATAATGTGAGAAGATGACTACCTTACAACATAGATTTGAGTACTTTTTCAGCATTTTTTTTTAATTCCTCCCACATATCATGTTTACAACATTTCCGCGGTCATTCAAGGAGATAGTAAGGGAGACATCTTAAAAATGTGATGAAAATACTATGATATTATAACTGAAAAGCTGCGAAGCATCATTATACAATCACATCAGCCGATCAATGGCATTCCTACAAGAGCAAGGATGTAGCTATGCTTCTCAGCCCGCCAAATATTTTTTACTTCTTTCACGTTTTACACAACCACTCTCCTGTTAAGCAGTAGAGTGAAGGTATCAGTCCGGGCTTGTGAATTCTGTGCCAGTGTGAGGCTACTATTGTTCCTGTGGTCAGCAGAAGCACCATGCCGGCCTCTCACAGCTTGGATTGAGAGAGGTGGTTTACTTCGAAAATCTTCCCTCAGATGGCGCTAGTCGGGAGTATGTCGACCAGACTTTAATAATGTAATTTAGATCTTTAAAAAGAGGGAGAAAAATAATAAGAGGAAACTGGTAGCGAATTAACAAGTACAATAAGGCTTATGCGTTGCGACCTGGTAGCTGCGTCAACTCATACTGGCACATGTTTTCTGAGCTCACGTGCTATTTTCAGCATGATTGAATGCAGGTAGCTGAAGCTACACCGTGTTTATTAATCAACTATAACATTTCAGTAAACAATTACTGGCAAAAATTAGACAGTCACTTTATTATTTTTCTACCATCACGCACTCATTACGACAAAAATAAAGTTCCTCGTAGCTTAAGAAGCTATATATTTATATTATATATTCGCTACTGTATGATTGAATGGTGTTTCGAATTATTGGAAAATTCGAACTAATAGGAGCTAGTCCATTGACATGATGTGACGCAGCATATTTGAGCTCCCAAGACAAGTTGTGACGTCGGCGACTGCCTACAGAGATAAGGGTGTAAGACGACGCAATATAGAAGATCAGAGTGGTCCTCATCGCCCTCAGTACATGAGCACCAACGTGGCCAAAAACGGTGCGATCCTTCAAGGCAGAGAAGCCTTCATCGCCCTTAGCACACGAGGGCCGTCATTAGCATAGGCATAGGACTGCGCGATAATAAACGGTAGAGTAGCCTTCATCGCGTCAGCGTCACCACAAGCGGGCCATCGTGGGCATACGGGGACGGCGTGACCCTGAAGGGCAGAGTAGCCCTTCTCACCTTCAGCACAAGAGGGCAGTCCTGGACACAGGACGGCGCGATCCTGAATTGGTGAGTAGCCTTCAGTAAGCTTCGAAGCAAAGTAAGAGCTAAGTTAGTTTACAAATAAGCATTGTGAAATAAATTGCACTGGCTTAGAGGTCACAAGACTAATTCGGCCCTTGCAAACCGATAAAAACAAGTTGGTGGTTGTGTGGAGAGCTGCAAAAATTGTGAAGCCTCAAGTTCATAATGGAAGAGATCGAGACGAAAGCTAAATATATCAGCGAGTATGCTAAGTGATCAATCTGGTCATCGGGTATCAGCAGAGACTTGCCTAGGAGGTGATAATAAACAATGTAGTGAACTGAACTTGTTGTTGCTGGATTTGTTGCTTTGCCGCGGACCATGCCTCCGGTGTCAGCGCCCCGCCCGAAACTCCGATACCCACCGGCACGTGCATGTTGGCACGCGAAGAGGGGGGAAAGGAATAGTGAACGGCTTGAGGGCGAAGTGGAGTTACGGTCGATATCCGTGTTGACTATGTGGGTTGAGTGGCAGGTAATACATTGCCACCCTAATGCTATAATTTGGTTAGTGTGAACACCGGAGCATTTTTACTTGCTTTTTAATAGAAGAAGGTAAGTTCTGAAGTAGAGAGCCTAAGATAGCATCTTGTGTCGGTGTATTTTCTGTTTTAATAGGTCGAGAAAGGGAAAGTTTGTTGAAGGAAATAACATTTCACAATGATTCTCGAAACAATTCAAATAAGCACCTGAAGATAAGCCACCGACCAGATAAACACCCACGGTGTTGATCTGAGATTGTACAGTTTGTTCGTGTGCCTCAGCCAAACTGCAGAGAAGTTACAAAATGCGCATAATGATGAGCTCCTGTGACACAAGGATTTGTGAAAGAAACAGAATTGCACACGACGTCTTGCAAAAGAGATACAGATACAGACACTAGGCCGAATCCCCCAGAAAAGGGGGTGGCTGACGGCAAGGCGCACCTCACGCCCACATACGCTCACACAACATAGCCCTTTTGAGCTAAAGGGTCCGGCCGGTAACCCCACAAGACACACTCTGGGTTACGAGTGCGGTCCAAGGTTCCGTTGTCAGCAGCAGGGCCCGACAGTTTTCACTGGGCCGCCCCCCCCCCTCCACCCACGGCCATCCCGACAACGCGATGCCGAGGGCGGGAAAACATGTAAGAGCAGCGTCAAAATCAACCATTCACAACCTCCACTCACGCCTGTTCATTGCACGCTCTCTCGCGTCTTCCACTTTCAAGTCTATCTTTCCTAACGCCTGCTTCACACCATCCATCCATCCAAACTCGGTCTACCCCTAGGACTGCGACCACTCGCCTTCGCCTTCATCACCTTTTTTTTCACCAATCTCCCTTCATCTATCCTCACCATGTGCCCAAACCATCTTAGAACACGCGAATCTGCCCGGTCCTCCAACTTTTTCACCTCCCCCCGTTCTGATTCGAACCAGTAAATCTGTCTTTCAGCGACACTTTAGCCATGATCCTCAAACATTTCATCTCTAAAACATTCAACTTTTTTCTCTCCTCTGCTCTCAACCCCCCCCCCCTCCTTCAAGTCTCAGCTCCGTACAGCACAGTTGGGACAACGACACCCTCGTAAAGCTATCTCTTTGCTTCCATCCTCAACATCCTGCAGCTCATTATACTCTTCAGGGCACCCAGCACTTTACACTCCTCCTTCACTCGCGACTTCACTTCAGTTTCCATCAGTGTAGTCCTCTTCACATGTGAGCTTAGATACTTGAAACACTGAAATTTTTCCAACAAATCTCCATTTAGGGGGACACTAATTCTGCTCGCATCAACAGTCCTCAAGCATCTCATTACTTGACTGTTACCCACGTTTATTCGCAGCTTCCTCCTCTCACACTCTCTACCAAACTCAGACACTAGCCTACATAGCTTCTCCTATGAATCCGCCACCAGCGCCGTATCACCCGCAAACCGCAACTGGTTCAACTCCGCCCATTCGCTTCCAACAGCTCCAAGCCACGACCCAGCACAATCGCGTTCACCTCCCTGACCACTCCATTCATGTAGTGATTTGAACAGCCAGGGAGACATCCCGCAGCCTTGTCTCAGACCCACTTTCTTTGTGAACCAATCACTCCCCTCGCTGATACATGCTCGGCTGCCACATAGAAACACTGCACCGATTCCAACAGATTTCCACATACTCCATACAAACGCCACACCCTCAACAGCGCTTCCCTGTCAATCTTGTCGTATGCCTTTACCAAATCCAAGAAGGCCCAGAGCACATCCTTTCATTTTGCAAGGTACTTCTCACAGACCTGTCTTACTGCAAAGATCTGATCGGCACACTCTCTACCGCTCCTCAAGTCGCACTGTTCCTCTCTAATTGCGCAATCCGTACATTCTCTAATCATTTTGATCAGCACTCTCCCATTCAACTTACCGACCATACATAACAAACTAATATATACCTCTTGAGTTGCAGCATTCATTTTTAATCTCCTTTGCCCGTATACAGCGGGATAACGCAGGCACTGCGCCACGCAATCGGTACCACGCCCGTCACAAAACATATGTTCAGTAGCCTCACCAACCATTCGACAATCGTTATTTCACTCTTTTCAGGCACTCGGTCGCAACACCATCCAAACCAGGGGCTATCCCTGCTTTCATCACCTCGTGCACCTCTTCCCTAGTAATGTCCGCAACAAGTCGCTCTCCAAAAACAGGCATCCGCGCACCACCACCCACAGCAACAATGTTAGCCTCTCTGTCCTCCTTAACATTGAACAATTCATCAAAATACTCGGCCCACCTTTTCAGTACACCACCACAAGCAAAATTAGTGTCACCCTAAATGGTGAGCTCTTGGAGGAAGTTCAGTGTTTTAAGTATCTGGGCTCACATGTGGAGAAAACTGAACTAGTGGAAACTGAAGTGAAGGCGCGAGTGAAGGAGGGATGTAAAGTGTTGGGTGCACTGAAGAGTGTAATGAGCTGTAGGACGTTGGGGATGGAAGCAAAGAGAGGGTTGTATGAGGGTGTTGTTGTCCCAACTGTACTCTATGGAGCTGAGGCTTGGGGGGTGAGAGCAGAGGAGAGAAGAAGGTTGAATGTTTTCGAGATGAAGTGTCTGAGGAGCATGGCTGGAGTAACGCTGAGAGACCGGATCACCAACGACGTGGTTCGAATCAGAACAGGAATGGTGAAAAAGTTGGAGAACAGAGTGGATTCGCGTGTATTGAGATGGTTCGGGCACATGGA
>SDVV010021442.1:0-13131 GCA_016164225.1 Gammarus roeselii
AGAGGCTGTAAGACCTTGTGTCACCCTTGTGAACAGAGGCTGTAAGACCTTGTGTCACCCTTGTGAACAGAGACTGTAAGACCTTGTGTCACCCATGTGAACAGAGGCTGTAAGACCTTGTGTCACCCTTGTGAACAGAGGCTGTAAGACCTTGTGTCACCCATGTGAACAGAGGCTGTAAGACCATGTGTCACCCATGTGAACAGAGGCTGTAAGAGCTTGTGTCACTCCTGTGAACAGAGGCTGTAAGAGCTTGTGTTACTCGTGTGAACAGAGGCTGTAAGAGCTTGTGTCACTCATGTGAACAGAGGCTGCAAGAGCTTGTGTCACTCTAGTGAACAGAGGCCGTAAGAGCTTGTGTCACCTTCGTGAACAGAGGCTGTAAGAGCTTGTGTCACTCCTGTGAACAGAGGCTGTAAGAGCTTGTGTCACCCTTGTGAACAGAGGCTGTAAGAGCTTATGTCACTCTTGTGAACAGAGGCTGTAGGAGCTTGTGTCACCTCTGTGAACAGAGGCTGTAATACCTTGTGTCACCCTTGTGAACAGAGGCTGTGGGACCTTGTGTCACCCTTGTGAACAGAGGCTGTAAGAGCTCGTGTCACTCCTGTGAAGAGAGGCTGTAGGACCTTGTATCACTCCTGTGAACAGAGGCTGTAAGACCTTGTGTCACCCTTTTGAACAGAGGCTGTAAGACTTTGTGTCACCCATGGGAACAGATGGTGTAAGAGATTGTGTCACCCATGTGAACAGAGACTGTAAGAGCTTGTGTCACTCATGTGAACAGAGGCTGTAAGACAGTGTATCATTCCCGCGAACAGAGGCTGTAAGAGCTTGTGTCACCCTTGTGAACAAAGGCTGTAAGAGCTTGTGTCACTCTTGTGAACAGAGGCTGTAAGTCCTTGTGTCACCCTTGTGAACAGAGGCTGTAAGACCTTGTGTCACCCATGGGAACAGATGGTGTAAAAGCTTGTGTCACCCTTGTGAACAGAGGCTGTAAGTCCTTGTGTCATCCATGTGAACAGAGGCTGTAAGTCCTTGTGTCGCCCCTGTAAATAGAGGCTGTAAAACCTTGTGTCAACCTTGTGAACAGAGGCTGTAAGAGCTTGTGTTACTCCTGTGAACAGAGGCTGTAAGACCTTGTGTCACGCTTGTGAATGGAGGCTGTAAGAGCTTTCGTCACTCCTGTGAACAGAGGCTGTACGAGCTTGTGTCACTCCTGTGAACAGAGGCTGTATGACCTTGTGTCACCCTTGTGAACAGAGGCTGTAAGACCTTGTGTCACCCATGTGAACAGAGGCTGTAAGACTTTGTGTCACCCTTGTGAACATAGGCTGTAAGACCTTGTGTCACCCTTTTGGACAGAGGCTGTAAGAGCGTGTGTCACTCCTGTGAACAGAGATTATAAGACCTTGTGGCACCCTTGCGAACAGAGGCTGTAAGAGCTTGTGTCACTCGTGTGAACAGAGGCTGCTGTAAGAGCTTGTGTCACTCTAGTGAACAGAGGCTGTAAGACCTTGTGTCACATTTGTAAACAGAGGCTATAAGAGCTTGTGTCACCCTTGTGAACAGAGGCTGTACGACCTTGTGTCACCATTGTGAACAGAGGCTGTAAGAGCTTGTGTCACCATTTTGAACAGAGGCCGTGAACAGAGGCTCTAAGATCTTGTTAGATGGCAACTTTGAAACTCTTGTGAACAGAGGCAGTAAGTGTTTGTGTCACTCATGTGAACAGAGGCTGTAAGAGCTTGTGTCACTCGTGTGAACAGAGGCTGTAAGAGCTTGTGTCACTCCTGTGAACAGAGGCTGTAAGGCCTTGTGTCACTCGTGCGAACAGAGGCTGTAAGACATTGTGTCACCCTTATGAACAGAGGCTGTAAGAGCTTGTGTCACTCGTTTGAACAGAGGCTGTAAGAGCTTGTGTCACTCTTGTGAACAGAGGCTGTAAGACCTTGTGTCACATTTGTAAACAGAGGCTGTAAGAGCTTGTGTCACCCTTGGGCATAGAGGCTATACGACCTTGTGTCACCGTTGTGAACAGAGGCTGTAAGAGCTTGTGTCACCATTTTGAACAGAGGCTGTGAACAGAGGCTGTAAGATCTTGTTAGATGGCAACTGTGAAACTGTTGTGAACAGAGGCTGTAAGGCCTTGTGTCACTCATGTGAACAGAGGCTGTAAGAGCTTGTGTCACTCGGGTGAACAGAGGCTGTAAGAGCTTGTGTCACTCTTGTGAACAGAGGCTGTAAGACCTTGTGTCACTCGTGCGAACAGAGGCTGTAAGACCTTGTGTCACCCTTGTGAACAGAGGCTGTAAGAGCTGGTGTCACTCGTGTGAACAGAGGCTGTAAGAGCTTGTGTCACTCCTGTGAACAGAGGCTGTAAGAGCTTGTGTTACTCGTGTGAACAGAGGCTGTAAGAGCTTGTGTCACTCTTGTGAACAGAGGCTGCAAGAGCTTGTGTCACTCCAGTGAACAGAGGCTGTAAGAGCTTGTGTCACCCTTGTAAACAGAAGCTGTAAGACCTTGTGTCACCCATGTGAACAGAGGCTGTAGGAGCTTGTGTCACTCTTCTGAACAGAGGCTGCAAGAGCTTGTGTCACCCATGTGAACAGTGGCAGTAAGATCTAGTGGGCAATCAAGATCAATAAATATTCAACAGCCTCCAAGACAACAAAGAGCTATTCGGATTTTTTTTTTAAATAAAAAACAGTAATATATAGAAGAATGTGAGTATTTGTCGAGGTAATATAAAGGATATTTTATAAACATTATAAATAAGAACTGTATGACTCGACAAGAGCAACGAATGACTTGTGATTGTTCTCACATAAACTGTGTACTCTGAATTCAAATCAAAGTTAATGAGGGGCAAACATTCACTTGCAAAACCCTTCCATGTTGCAGCTAGCATCTCCGTATGATAGCGCACACACTCAGGAGCAACCTGTCCGATGAAGCATGTGTGTGCATGCATAACTAACTACATCACGCCCCAAAAGCAAGTTGTCTTTTTCTAGCAGGCACCGGAACGAGGTAACCCTACCGTAATTTATATTAACAGGTAGTCGGATGTTCGTCTTTCCTTAAGATTGTCATTTATAAATATTATTGGTTGGATAGACCAGCATCAGAATTTCCAATAATTGATGTAACAGACGGGCGTACCTTTTGACTCAGATGGTATTCTTCATACCGACGACTCTTGCGCTCTTCCTGCTTCTGTATGGATTGTTTACACGTGTCGCAGAAGCATTAAAGAAGAATTCAACCCACTGTTCAGTACCCGTTGGCACGGCCCCTCGTCAGAAGGAAAGTATACGAGGCAAATCCTTTTCCTAGGACGTCGTTCACTACACGATTCCAATCGTGTCGCATTAATTCTCGGTAGGGAACGTGGGAATCATCCTACACGCAGGAATCGAGTCCTGCTGAATAGTCCTGAACTCTCAATTGACACGTTACAGACTTGCAAAGAAAACACGACTGTTTAAGACGGGCCTCCGAACAAGTAGAACTGGGTAGAGGTAGCTGAAAAGAACACACGGTGGTTACGTAGCAAAGTGTCATATTTCAAGATGGCGTTCAATGTTCGAGCTGCCTAACAGTACACCTAATGACATCAATTCAAATGAAATCAACATTAGTAGTAGATATGAAGAAATTATTAAAGGACGGTCCATTTTGATAGTCTCGTTCGATAAGATGGCAACTAACAATGCAGATGATGGCCCAGACGACTATTAAATAATCTGGTTGAATGATTAGATCATTTCCAACTTCATTGAGCTTCTGTTACAGCAGCGACATCCAATTTCAGAATCTTGTTCATGAGCTGGACTATCTCTAAACATGAATTAGTTGGCGGATGTCCTGTAACTTGATTACCACCAGGTGCTTCTGCTGTCTAATAAATAGGGGTCCCTGAATACCTAATGTTGCCTCGTTAGGCGAAAGTGTGAGGAAGGCGGTTACGCAGCTGGGTGGGGATATTTTATTGGTATGGGGACAGAGATATCATGACTCCACTAATTGCACGAAGGCAGAGCCTACTGAAAAGTTATAGTGTAAGAAAGTAATGGTTGACTAAATGATGGGGGGTCGGTGTGAGATATATCAGGAGTATTATGATATATTATTATTTCAAGTACGATTGGACTTGTGGATGTGTTTATCAATCAAATAAGTGCATCACTTTGAATAAATAACTGTACTTTATTTAATTTGTTTTCTCCCACATAAATCTTTGTGTTAAATAGAACGATGGATTTACCTACCCTATTGCTGTAACCCCTCTGGTCAGATCAGCAGCGTTTGGACTACGGGAGATGTGCACACCATTATAACACAAGTGGTCGGCACCATTATAACACAAGTGGTCGGCACCATTATAACACACGTGGTTGGCACCATTATAACACAAGTGGTCGGTAGGTGGCACCTGATGAAACATGATTGTCGAACCTGCCGATATGACCCAGGCCCTTTGCTGTGGACTTGACAGCGCATGGTCGAAGACATACGCATGTAATTAAAAATAAACGCATTCTGAATCTTTGTTTACGTGGTCCTGCGAGCGCATATACGAATATAATACAAAATCAGTTCTTCAAAGAATTGCCAGCAACCGCATAGATTCACCGCATAGTCCTCCTACGCGCCAATGCCCAGCCTCCAATCTTCTAAAGAATATTCTGTGTCCTGAGACCGCCTTCTAAACATTGCTTGAGTCCAGAAGCCTTCTTCAGAATTGGCCAAATCCAGAGTCCTTTGTTAAAATTGTGTGGGACCAGAGTCCTTCTTTAGCAATGCCTGTGTTCAGAGTCCTTCTTCTCCATTGCCTCTGTTCAGCCGCCTCTTGACTATTGCCTGAGTCCAGAATCCATCGTTAGCATTATTCATATCCTGAGTCTTTTCATAGCATTGCCTGTGTTCAGAGTCCTTCGTAGGAGTAACCTTTGTCCAACGTCCTACTTCTTCATGATCTGAGTGCAGAATCTTTGCAAGCATCGCTTGTGGCGTGCCATCTTCATCGGCATTGCCTGAGTCCAGACTCCTTCTAAAACATAGTTTAATTTAAATTCAGCCATCAACCCCCACGACGGACAAGACGGCTTGAGCCCGCTCTCCCAGGATACCTCAGACCAAGTCATCCTGCGGCCTCGCTCTCAGGAGAAACTAAACGCCTGACTTGCTATACGCACTCTTGAGGAGATATGAGAGTCAGTATTACAATGGCCAGTGCAAGGCTCTTGAGAAGATACACAAAAGGGCGACCTGCACTCAGATCACGTGGTGTCACCTCGTGACCCAAGCTCCAAGAAGGGATGTAACTTGAGTTACAATTCTTGCGGACTTTCCTTTTCCTTCCTTAGGATGTAAACATCGATGGTGTAACATGGCCAATCCTCGTCAACGGTTAGGTAATTTCCAGTCATTTAAACCACATAACAGTCTTGTCTGCAGTAGCAAGGGTCCATTACATCCATGGTTTGCACGGTGGGCGAGCAAAGGTGCAGATGTCGATTGGATTGAAGTAAAAACATCCGTTAGCAGAATGAAGTTTGAAACAAGGAATTTAATTGTAGGAATGAATGCTCAATTTTCGAGATTACAAATTATTCAGGAAGACGTACGTGTGCGTGTGTGTAAATTTGATAATCTGAAATGCAACCCCTTCGGCGCTGGTCACCGGGCCTTGATCCGGACAACAAGTATCCTATGGTCACATTCGTCATGTTGTACTGTAGTGTCTCCTGGTATTTAAAAAGACGATAAATCTGGGCGAAATATAAAGTCTTGGTCGAGTCAAAACTCTTCTTGAAGAAGCAAGCAAATGTACTCGAAGTATTGCTGCACTCGAAGTATTGCTGCATTCGAAGTATTGCTGCACTCGAAGTATTGCTGCACTCGAAGTATTGCTGCACTCGAAGTATTGCTACATTCGAAGTATTGCTGCACTTGAAGTATTGCTGCACTCGAAGTATTGCTGCACTCGAAGTATTGCTGCACTCAAAGTATTGCTGCACTCGAAGTATTGCTGCACTCGAAGTATTGCTGCACTCGAAGTATTGCTGCACTCGGAGTATTGCTGCACTCGAAGTATTGCTGCATTCGAAGTATTGCTGCACTCGAAGTATTGCTGCACTCGAAGTATTGCTGCACTCGAAGTATTGCTGCACTCGAAGTATTACTGCACTCGAAGTATTGCTGCACTCGAAGTATTGCTGCACTCGAAGTATTGCTGCACTCGAAGTATTGCTGCACTAGAAGTATTGCGGTTTCTCCTTTATGAAACTGCATACTCCCGCCTAACCACGTGAGACATGCCATTCCCGAATTGTTTCCTTGTTGCATCCCGGCTGTCTTCGGTGCATGTGGTAAGAGATTATTATTACAAAAAATTCTGAGCAAAATTTCCCTTCAACAAGTTCAAATGAGAAGGTAATTTACACCAATCACAATGAACAGCTCAAAACATTGATAATGACTGGAGTGGCATTAATCACAATAATGCTGTAGAGAACCTGGCAGTGACATGTTCGTGGTCGGCTTTGGATTGACGAATGTTTGTATGCCTGCATCGCAATGTCCCTGAGGACATTGATGAGCCTAACACTCATACATGGGCTGACTTGGTAAGAAGTCCTCAAGGTCCTCAATACATTGTATACCATTCGTATGTTTGTTCAATAAGTCTATATGGTAAAACCTTCGTGTCTAGCAATAAAGTAATTTTTTGAGATCATATATCATTACATAAATGCATCGATTGTCAAAATTTATCTTGGTTTCCAACACCACATTTTAAACGATCCGATCATGTGCGGTACAGAGCTTCTTCAAAATTTCATTACGTTCGCCAAATTGTACAGGCATAATGTAATTCAATAACCCATCTATAAATATAGCGGAATGCATTTCGCATCAATAACCTACATCCTTCAACCCATCTCCGGTCTCCTCCCTCCAAGCGAGTCAAATTAGTCAGATGATCCGCTCAAAGACCAACCATCGTACCATGATTTAAGAATCTCGAAGACCAAAATACATCAAGTGACGTCGCTCTGAAGGAAATAACAGATGGGCGAACCTCAACTCAGAAACTTCAGCGCAGGTCAACTCGTGACTGCCTGGACATTGGGTTGATTGCTGGGTTGTTGAGACGAGGTTACAATCACCTGCTGCAGCTGGGTCGGGATAGTATTGAGGGAACAAGATTACGATCACCTTCTGATGTCGCTGGGAGGTACAAGATTAGAGGGACAAGGATGCCGTCACCGGATGCTGCTGTGACGGGATAGGATAGGATAGGAGGTACATGGATACAATCACCTACTGTCATGCTGTGACGAGATAGGATAAGAGGTACATGGATACAATCATCTACTACTGCTGAGACGAGATAGGAAAGGAGGTAAATGGATACAATCACTTACTACTGCTGAGACGGGATAGGATAGGAGGTACATGGATACAACCACCTACTACTGCTGAGACGGGATAGGATAGGAGGTACATGTATACAAGCATCCACTGCTGCTGTGACGGGATAGGATTGGAGGTACATGGATACAATCACCTACTGCTGCTGTGACGGGGTAGGATTGGAGGTACATGTATAAAACCACCTACTACTGCTGAGACGGGATAGAATAGGAGGTACATGGATACAACCACCTACTACTGCTGAGACGGGATAGGATAGGAGGTACATGTATACAAGCATCTACTGCTGCTGTGACGGGATAGGATTGGAGGTACATGTATACAATCACCTACTGCTGCTGTGACGGGGTAGGATTGGAGGTACATGTATAAAATCACCTACTGCTGCTGTGACGGGATAGGATTGGAGGTACATGGATACAATCACCTGCTACTGCTGAGAGCTGATTGCAATGGAGGTAAATGTATGCAATCACCTACTGCTGTTGTGACGGGATAGGGTAGGAGATACATGGATACAATCACCTGCTAGCGGAGACGGGTTAGGATTGGAGGTACACGGATACAATCACCTGCTATTGCTGAGACGGGATAGCATTGGAGGTACATGTATACAATCACCTACTGCTGCTGTGACGGGATAGGATAGGATGTGAGGTACATGGATACAATCATCTGCTACTGCTGAGACGGGATAGGATTGGAGGTACATTGATACAATCACCTGCTACTGCTGAGACGGCATAGGACTGGAGGTACATGGATACAATCACCTACTACTGCTGAGACGGGATAGCATTGGAGGTACATGGATACAATCACCTGCTACTGCTGAGACGGGATAGCATTGGAGGTACATGGATACAATCACCTACTGCTGCTGTGACGGGATAGGATAGGAGTTACATGGATACAATCATCTACTGCTGGTGTGACGAAATGGGATAGGAGGTTCTTACGTGGATGCAATCACCTGCTACTGCTGAGACAGGATGGGATAGGAGGTACATAAATACAATCACCTAATGCTGCTGTGACGGGATAGGATAGGATAGAAGGTATATGGATACAATCACCTACTGCTGCTGTGACGAGATGGGATAGTAGTTACTTACATGGATACAATCACTACCTGCTGCTATCGAACACGGTCGGCTTACGATTGGAGGGACAAGGCTGCAAGCACCAGCTGCTGCTGTGACGGGATAGGATAGGAAGTACTAGGTAATAGTACTCACTGCTGCTGGGGCGAGATAGGATCAACAATCATTTACTCCTACTGGAAGGGAATAAGATTTTTGAAGGATTGTTACGATCCCCGCCAACTGCTGGGACGGGATAAGATAAGATCACCAAGGTTACAATCATTCGCTGCTACGACAGGGTGCCAAGGTTACAATCATTCGCTGCTACGACAGGGTGCCAAGGTTACAATCATTCGCTGCTACGACAGGGTGCCAAGGTTACAATCATTCGCTGCTACGACAGGATCCCAAGGTTACAATCATTCGCTGCTACGACAGGGTGCCAAGGTTACAATCATTCGCTGCTACGACAGGGTGCCAAGGTTACAATCATTCGCTGCTACGACAGGGTGCCAAGGTTACAATCATTCGCTGCTACGACAGGGTGTACTTTGGAGAGTAGGAACGAATTCCCTAACACCCGCTACTGTTGAAATCTGATTGGATATGTGAAAAATGTAAGAACCACCCGCTACTGCTGGGACGGGATTGTATTTTAGGAATAAGGTTACAATTACCTTCAGCTGCGTGTATGCTTTCTCACTGTCTTTTATTGCTGCGTCCTAAGAATGGGATGGGCTTGCCTGCATCAGCCAAGCATGAACAATAGAGGTACTCATGAACAGGACACTAACAGTCTTGCCCAAATGTATCTTCCAAAGAAGGGAAGTTGGGCTTGGCTTGAAAGCCGTTATGTACCATCACGCGTGTACTATACTGCTGACAGTAACAATGAACGCAATTTAAAGCGAACGGAAATTTTAACATTATTTTACTGATGTTTTACAAGCAGGGTCATTCAAGATGGTCGTCAGTAAATAGCTTCCCTCCACAAGATGGCCGCCAAAGCAGGGTGGGTCAGAGAGTAGACGCATTCGTTTTTGTCATGACACGGATGCAGTCCTAATAGAGCTACGACCCTTCCTGGCCATGGCTGGGCCCGAGTGCTCATGCAATATTCACTGCCATAGCATCCAATGAAACTTTACGCAGGCAAACAAGCGTGGTTTATGAACACGGGGTAAAATGTGCCCCTAGTAATAGGAAGAGGAAATTTGCAATGTACTAAAACTGATTCTTAGCCACTCTTGCCTCCTAACTTGGTCAGGGTGAGTGTTCAATGAGTTTGTTCACCTGATGCATTTAGTATAGCTTTGAAGAAGGCCCAATGTTTTTGAACCAGTCAATGGAATTGAAAGCTGATCATTTTCATATTCCCTTGCATGGAAGGTTTTAATATTCAAACCTCACTTATCCAGCTGCACGACTTGAGAATAGTCTGTCTGTAAGCCTAGTTGGATTTCGAAATGTATTCCAACTCCACTGTTTTAATCCAACCGACGACTTTGAGGAAAACCAGCTAACGATCTTGTACTCCAGCCAAGTTCTGTTAGGATAAAAGATCAAGTATAAACTCACAAATTCCTGTGTCAAAACACGCCGTACGACAGTAAATAAAGTGAAGTCCACTCGTGCAGGGCAGGCGCTTGTAAGAGGAGGCACGGACCAGAAGATTGTACTGCTCACGGTAATGTTTTATTATATGCATGTGGTTGGGTTGTCTTGTGAGTCAGAGCGCGAGCTGGACTACTCTTAATTAGTCAACATTGCTGTACAATTCAATTAAACTGAATTAATCCGATGATTTTGTTTGACAGTCGATAACATATTTTACTTTAAGTAATCAAACAGAACGCTAAAATCGTCAGACATATTAATCTGAGATGTTGCTATATTTTCATTTGCAAAAGCATATAGGACAACTACACAGATAACAGAGGGCGTCATTTATTGAATAAGCGTTGTGTTTACTTAGATATTATGTGAGGGAACCGCGTGCAATTCTTTGACTAAGGGCTTGGTTTACACAGATATTATATGAGGGAACCGCGTGTCAACCCTTGACTAAGGGTTGTGTTCACTCAATTATTATACATGCAATGGATGAATGAGAGTGTGATCGACGCAAATAAAAGGGAATCCTCTACCTAGATTATGTATTAGTCCATACTAATACATAATCTGTAATAAATGCCATTGGACGTATCTTGACTGATTCGTACCTGCGATGCACTATTGCTTAGAGAAGTCGCTCCTGAGTGGACTAACTTACGCGAATTTTGAATTTAATGAACACATTGTTACAAGCAATTATCCAAATACCCTCATAATTATCAAGTTCTCGGAAGAAAAGCATATCATTTTAATGAAAAATCATCCCGAATACAACAATTCCCACATAAAACTTGCGATCTCTTCTGTCTCGTGTATGCTGGGCATTGATAGTTTTTTGTTGCGTTGTTGTTGCTAAGTATATGATAGTTTTTTGAACGACTGGTATCTTAATGTATTTTATAAGAACGGGGCTTTAAGTACAAAACAATCGGCAAAAAACCGTAAGGAATAAAACAATTTATTTGCTTCAAAATAAAATACAACCATTTCACCAGATGTGAATTGATAGATTTATAAAATATGTTGTTATAAATGTATTTCGATGGTTTTAAAAAAAGAAGTACAATATGAAATGTAACAAATTTATGGAATAAAAGCGTCAAAATAAGTAAGAAAATATCCATAATAAACATGTATCAGAGTATGACAAGCACTGAGCGACCTGAATCGTTTAACTTCATAAGCTGTCAAGACAATAACTATAGGGAAGGAGCATGATGTGGCTCTCTTCACAATTCAAATTACCACTAATAATTTCATTACCAGTAACAATAATCGCACCGTCGCTGGTAGCGATAATTGTTAATTATTACTCATATTTTTATTGTAAGTAACAATGTAATGATTATTATTGCTAACCAACTCAACTCAGGCGACTGAAAATCTCGTAACATATCTACAATTACGGAACATTTCTACTATTACCATTGTAAGTGCAGACAGACTGATAATACTACTTTGCAAATACACACAGACTGATGATACTGCATCTCTGTACGAGTATTCCTACCGTGATATCCCAGTTGAGAGGTGTTACGGCGACTCGCATCCACCCCTAAACCCACGTCAGGGCCACCGGAACTGGGTGTGAGCCCGTAATGGCACTCGCAATCACTCATCCCGCTAGACTACGAGGCCATCTGCTGTCCTAACTAGACAAGCAGATGCAAGGACTAGTGTCTCTTGAGAATCGAAACCGCTTAAGAGGAGAGCCTGCTCAACGGTAAAGACTCAGAGGGATACCATATACTCATACTCTTTACTTTTCTGATGTGGTGTGATTACCACTAACGGTCTACTAGGTGAATCTTTCGGCGACACAGCGACCAACGGCGAGTCGCAACAGCAACATTTACCGCCACACCCTTTGATATACTAAAATCGAACCCGCATCAAGAGAAGAGCTCTTGCTCAACTCTACGGTAGACGTAGATTCGACGTATAGCCTCCATTGTTGAGGCAATGAGTATCTTCCTATGGAGGGACCTTGCCGACACGATGGTACTTTTTCTTTTCTTTTCTGTCCTCCCTGTCGGGAGAGAAAAAAAAGAAGATAATATGGGAAAAGATAGACAATATATACGAACTCCCTATTGCGGGTGAGAGACAGCTGGCGACTCAGTAGCGCTTGCCGATGAGCCGCAACGGCAACACTCACCGCTGCACCCCGTGAGGAAATACGAATCGATTACGCGCAGGGAGTTGGGCTGTGCTCAAACTCTAGGTACCGCGTAGATTCGAGGATAACGTCCATTGTCAAGGCAGTGAGTTGGGAGGGAGAAAGAGAAAAGAGAAGATATAGCTAACAAATCGTGAGTCACACAGAGAGGTGAAAGTCTACCGACGGCCCAGCGGCGCTTGCTGATGAGCCGCAACGGCAGCACGGCCCGCTGCACCCCATGATATCTGAAAATCGAACCCGCAATAGGAGGAGGGCATGTGCTCAATTTTATGGTACTACGTAGATTCTAAGGATATCGTACATTGCAAAGGCAGTGAGTTTAATCCTATTGAGGAACCCTGTCGACACGATGGTACTCTCTCTTTTCTTCTCTTCTTCCCTCCGTGTCAGGAGGGGAAAAGAAGGAAGAAAAGAAACTGACTAAGCAATACCAGATACCAATTAACAGCAACGCCGGTTACTTAGTGGCGATGCTCCTCTGGCATCTCACCCTTATATATGACATATCTTAGAGATGCCCCTCTGGCATCTCACATTGAAATATTGCACACATTCTTTATAGATGTTCTTCAGGCATCTTACCTTGAAACGTATCTCTATGTACAATGTAGATGACTAACCGTCTTCTTCTCTTCTGTAGCACAGATCCGAGCAGGACCTGGTGCTGCATTGAGGGGAGCGACCTGTAAATACTAATCTTTTTTCCACAATTGTTCGAGAAAATGTAAAAATATAAAATATAGTTTTTTGACTCTTTTGGACTAAACTTTGAGATAACTGCTTGCCAAAAAATGAAAAACAATATAT
>SDVV010021443.1:0-13130 GCA_016164225.1 Gammarus roeselii
CCCCAATACAACAACCCGTATCCGAGCAGCCCCCAATACAACAACCCGTATCCGAGCAGCCCTTAATACAGCAGCCCGAATCCGAGCAGCCTCAAATACAGCAACCCGTATCTTAGCAGCCCCCAATACAACAACCCGTACCCGAGCATCCCCCAATACAACAACCCGTATCCGAGCAGCCCTCAATACAGACCCCCCGTATCCGAGCAGCCCCAATACAACAACCCGTATCCGAGCAGCCGCCAAAACAGCAACCCGTATCTGAGCAGTCCCGATTCAGCAACCCGTATCCGAGCAGCCCCCAATACAGCAACCCGTATCCGAACAGCCCCCAATACAGCAACATTTATCGGCGTTGCTCGGCCCTTTTCTGCTCGCATGCGGAAACATTCCTTTCATGGCGAAAGAGGACGCGTTTCGTCCCTTTTTATGTCATCCCCGGCCATGAATGTGCGGCCGGCGAAAAAGTGACGGGTTTGTGCTGCTTGGCGATCGAGGGGCTTGGAGCGACGCACGGACCTCTACCCTGAGGGGATGAGGAGAGGACGGTCAGTGGAACAAAAGGGTTATTGTTAGAGTCAGGGCAGGATGGATCCTCGATCAGTAGTTGGCTGGTGGGCAGCGCTCGTTTGAACGATGCACTCACTGGACAGGATGCAACTAGAGAATTTAAACAAGTTGATTCGCACCATAAATGCATTTTAACTGTTCATGCGCCTATTCATTAATGAGAGTAAAAAAAAATTGCTGAGCATCGACAATTTATAGACGCAAGGAATATATGCATTTTATCCCCTGCTAAAGGTAGTGTCCTGTCGATCAATATGCCCAGAACCAAACGTACTTCCACTTGCAGCGGCGGTATATACATACCACAGTGTCAGTTTACATACTACAGTGTCAGTTTACATACTACAGTGTCAGTTTACATACTACAGTGTCATTTTACATAATACAGTGTCAGTTTACATACTACAGTGTCAGTGTACATACTACAGTGTAAGTTTACATACTACAGTGTCAGTTTACATACTACAGTGTCAGTTTACAAACTACAGTGTCAGTTTACATACTACAGTGACAGTTTACATACTACAGTGTCAGTTTGTACATTAAAACACAACATTACTTTTCAAATACATTTTATGGGGAATAATATTGTGACTGGCAGTAAAGGAATTTCGATTTCCCCGGTGTCCTTGCAGTGTAATTATACACTATTTTTTGTCTCGGTTACTGACGCTAGTCTCAAATAGAGCGAAAGCCGAGGGAAAAATGTGTAACTGTCGAGTTGTAACGTTGATTGGTGATACTGACGCGGTCTCAAACTTAGGGAGGGCCAAGCGGAAGTTGTGTAACTGTGAGTTGTAACGATGATTGGTGATACTGACGCTGGTCTCAAACTAAGCGAGGGCCGAGCGGCTGTTATGTAACTGTACAGTTGTAACGATGATTGGTGATACTGACGCTGGTCTCAAACTAAGAGAGGGCCAAGCGGCTGTTATATAACTGTACAGTTGTAACGACGATTGGTGATACTGACGCTGGTCTCAAACTAAGAGAGGGCCAAGCGGCTGTTATGTAACTGTACAGTTGTAACGATGATTGGTGATACTGACGCTGGTCTCAAACTAAGCGAGGGCCAAGCGGCTGTTATGTAACTGTACAGTTGTAACGATGATTGGTGATACTGACACTGGTCTCAAACTAAGCGAGGGCCAAGCGGCTGTTATGTAACTGTACAGTTGTAACGATGATTGGTGATACTGACGCTGGTCTCAAACTAAGCGAGGGCCAAGCGGCTGTTGTGTAACTGTAGAGTTGTAACGATGATTGGTGATACTGACGCTAATCTCAAACTAAGCGAGGGTCAAGCGGGTGTTGTGCAACTGTAGAGTTGTAACGATGATTGGTGATACTGATTATGGTCTCAAACTAAGAGAGGGAGAAGTGGCTGTTGGTAACTGTAGAGTTGTAACGATGATTGATGATACTGACGCTGGTCTCAAACTAAGAGAGGGCCAAGCGGCTGTTGTGTTACTGTAGAGTTGTAACGATGACTGGTGATACTGACGCTGGTCTCAAACTAAGCGAGGGCCAAGCGGCTGTTGTGTAACTGTAGAGTTGTAACGATGATTGGTGAAACTGACGATGGTTTCAATTTAAGAGAGGGTCAAGCGGCTGTTGTGTAACTGTAGAGTTGTAACGGTGATTGGTGATACTGACGCTGGTCTCAAACTATGCGAGGGCCAATCGGAAGTTGTGTAGCTGTAGAGTTGTAACGATCATCGGTGTTACTGACGCCGATCTCAAACTAAGAGTGGGCCAAGTTGCGTTGGTAACTGTAGAGTTGTAACGTTGATTGGTGATACTGACGCTGGTCTCAAACTAAGCGAGGGCCAAGCGGCTGTTAGTAACTGTAGATTTGTAACGTTGATTGGTGATACTGACGCTGGTCTCAAACTAAGCGAAGGCCAAGCGGCTGTTTTGCAACTGTAGAGTTGTAACGTTGATTGGTGATACAGACGCTGGTCTCAAACTATGCGAGGACCAAGCGGCTGTTGTGTAACTGTAGATTTGTAACAATGATTGGTGATACTGACGCCGGTCTCAAACTAAGCGAGGGCCATGCGGCTGTTGGTAACTGGTAACGTTGATTGCTGATACTGACGCTGGTCTCAAACTAAGCGAGGGCCAAGCGGTTGTTGTGTAACTGTAGAGTTGTAACAATGATTGCTGATACTGACGCCGGTCTCAAACTAAGCGAGGGTCAGGCGGCTGTTGTGTAACTGTAGAGTTGTAACGATGATTGGTGATACTGACGCTGGTCTCAAACTAAGCGTGGGTCAAGCGGCTGTTGTGTAACTGTAGAATTTAACGATGATTGGTGATACCAACGATGGTCTCAAACTAAGAGAGGGTCAAGCGGGTGTTGTGCAACTGTAGAGTTGTAACGATGGTTGATGATACTGACGATGGTCTCAAACTAAAAGAGGGTCAAGCGGCTGTCGTGTAAGTGTAAAGTTGTAACGTTGATTGGTCTTCTCTTCAGCAACATTCATCATGCGTCATACGGGCATGCGTATCCTATGCTCAAGATTACGGGTGGTTGATTGCCTTCACATAAAGTTGGCCCATCTTACAAAATATGTCTGCTATAATTTGTCTATACTATGTGTTAAATTAGAATGTTATTCATTGACGGATATGGGGAATAAAACCCACAATGCCTCGTTGGAGGGAAGAAACTGTAAATTGTATATTGTTGGAACCATATAGTTCGGTATGACGTGGACATCTGTGGTTTTGGAATGTATGGGTTGTGGCAGTGGTCCTTGATTTCTCCCCTTCCCATCCTTTTCTCAACTTCCAATGGTGTTCCCGCTCTGTGCTGCCTCCTAGAAGGTTTCCCTCTGTCGCATATAGTAAAGGGCAAGGTTTTTTTCTTTCGCATGGAAGTATATCGTTCTAAGATTTTCTAGTACTTAATGGCATACCATGGTTTTTAAAATAATATGATCATATTATGGTAAGTAAGCGTAAGTCGTAGTTGTTGTAGATTGAAGTAAACCATCTTTGTGTTAAAATATCCTGAGGCTCAGTGCGTATGTTCATTGCCGGCCTGCTGGCTTGGAAGACGGTCACCGCTTGGGTAAGAAGCCTTAGGGCAGCCAGTGCGCTTTGAACCATGACGAGTGTCGGTATAATGGCGATCACTCAGGATCTAATCACCTTTTGGATACTCTCAAGATGACATCGAGACTAGCATGGTTGAGTGACTGTAGCAGTTAAAAAGAACTAACATTGGTTAGGTAGATACGACGAAAGCTATGGTTATAATAGCATCGTTGTAAACACACAATGACAGTGTATAGAAGAGAAGACAGCGACGATATTGAAGTGGTCATTCGTGAAGACAGAAAGCCCGCCGAAACCCAAATAATTTCCAGTTGTGAATCAAAGTAATGTGTTAAATATACCTAGTCCAAAAAATCAAAGGTTCAATCATGTTTCGATCCCATTCAAAGGTGTGTCATATTATATATTGAAAGATCTATGTACAGTGATAAGGGAAAGAAAATAATTCCCACATAATGGTCCAACTTCGAATCGGATAGGATGATCAGTGCCGCCATTGTTTTGAAAATTGCAAGCGTCATGGTGACGACACCATCTTGGAAAAAGATCAGTGCCCAATGAGTGACCAGTGTGAATATAAAGCTATAGGCAGTGATGTATTCAGTTAATGTTTCTAGATAAATATTTCCTAGAAATTCGGGTAAAGTCATTGGTAAACTTTCATTTTTTTAAATTTGAAAATGGGAAGAGCCAGGATTTTCCTGGCACATGGTAAATGTAGATAATTGGTGCTGATGTTTGATACTTCAATTTTCAAGATTGGCCTTGGCTGACAAAGTTTGAGTGCAACCCTGGTTATCATTGGAGATTACTTTGTCAAATGATGACAGCTCCAGTTATCGAAAAAAGGAAAAACTGCATAAAATATTGTTAAACCTGATAGCAAATGGTGTCAATTTGAAGTTTGCCTTTCTATTTGTTGTTTGTGCTTTGAGAGGTGTATGCTATTCTTGGATAAGGTTCCGGAAACATTTAGGAAGACAATTTCAATTGATAAATAGTTAAATAAAGTAGACATAGGTTGTGTTTACATGCTACCAGGAGATCGTTTATAGCGTTGGGAAGAAATAATCATTTTCTTGATTGATTCTGTACTTATGAGAAGTAGTGACGTCTCTCGTGACAGGCATGGAAGCATTCCTGAAAGGTGGTATTTCAACCAACAAGAAGTTAATATGGTAGATCGTTGGTGTCTGTAAGTCACCAAGATCAAAGTCAAGTGTCAATAGATTCATTTTTCTTCTTTGTTTTTATGTCATGAAAAGTAGTGTGCTTTTCACTGACAGGTTTTGGAAACATTTGAGAAGGATGGAATTTGTTGACTAGTTAGTCAAGTAGACTCCGTAAGCGAACGGACAAGTTAGAAAATTTATTCTGTGACGGATAAATACCCAAGGATCTCAGGATAAAGTCAACCATGGATGATCTCATTCACAGTAAAGGGGCATATATGGGCTTCATCACCACACTGCTTCCTAAGTTGAAACAGTGTTGAGATGCAGACCCCTTCAGTGCCCCTGAAATTTTGATGCTCTTGCTATGAATGTGAGGCTAGCTGAAGGGCACATCCAAAGGGTAGTGGAGCTGCAAGAGCAGATCCAAGAGATCCAGGTAAGTGATGAAACAGTTAGCGAAGACGCACTCTACATTATGGCAGCAGACCATGTGAAAGAGTTGGACGAGATAAGGTTGCTCATCACAAAGTGCAACCGCTTGAAGGATGAAACAAGAGTTGGTCCACCTAGCAACGCCACTCCATCTGTTAGTGAAACAAGGAGGGCAGCAAGAGTGAAGTTCCCAACTCCAGAGATTATGGAGTTCTCCGGGGACATACTCTCGTTCAATAGTTTTTGGCAGTCGTTCAAAACTATTGATCAGACTCCAGATTTGGAACCCTCTGAGAAATCCCATTATCTAAGTAGCAAGTTGAAGGCTCCTGCCCAAAGTGTGTTGATTGGTTTCACACCCAGAAATGAGGCATACCCTCGAGCAGTGACACTGCTCAAGAAACCGTTTGGAGATGGGTCACGCATAAAAATTGCTCATCTTTATGCCTTGGATGACATCCAATCAAGTTCGGGATTCTTAGCCTACAGGAGTTCAGACAAAGGATGGAGGCTCAATTGTGTCACTTGGAGACTGCAGGGATAGACTGCAACAAGTGCACAAATTGCAGCTTCATCTAAGTCAACCTGCTCAAGAGGAAACTACCTCCCACCAATTTAGAAGCTTGCAATGGTCACAAAAAAAATTCTGAAGCCTGGAACATGAAGAATTTCCGCGTGGCGCTGCGAGCAGTCATAGTTAGAATGGAAGACTGTGACAAGCAAGGTAAATCCCAAAATTTTGGGAAGCAAAGGCCAACTGCTGGCACTCAAAGATCAGCACAAAATGTAAATCGCTCCAGAGGGAGTCAGGGAGATAACTCCAAACCCCTGAGCACTGTTGGGTCATTTCAGGTAGGAACTTCTGGGTGTGGTCTATGTTCAGCAGATCACTCTGTGTATAGATGCACAAAATACCAGACCACCAAGGCAAGGAAAGCTCGAGTATTTGAGCTGCACCTTTGCTACAAGTGCTTCAAGGTGGGCCACAGAGCAACGGATTGCTCTGAAAACGATCCATTCTGCAAAATATGTAAAAAGACTGGTCACCATGGTGCTCTATGTAATAAAAAAGGTAAGTATCCACAGTCAAATGACAAGTCTTCAGGTAACCAGAAAGGTATTGTTGCTGTGGCTACTGGTCCTGCAGCAAATGGTCATGCTGATGTAGTTACTGTTAATGCACTGGCAGTAAGATGTGGGAAGGCTACTGCTAGGCCCACAGCAATGGTAAATTTGAGAACCAAAGATGGCACAAAGCTTGTGTGAGCTTTGTTTGATCAGGGCGCGCAGAGATCCTTCATTAAAAGAGGAATACTGAGCAATGGTGACACATCATGTCGTCATACTACCCTGACCATTGATGGTTTCAATAGTAAAGGTACTGAAACTGAGAATGACATCCCCACTGTCACAATTGATGTGCCAACACATTTGAGCATATCCATGGATGTGATAGTGGTTGACGCTCTAGCGGAAAGACTCCACATAAATGGAGTATAAGAGCTTGCTCAAAGGTTAACTGCTAAAGGACGTAAACTGGCTGTTTGTTTTGATAATACAGTCCACTACCCTATAGAAATGCTCGTGGGAGCAGACTATCATTATTGCTTCATCATTCCTAAAGAACAGGATGAAGGGGTTACAATAATATCAGCAAAGCTCGGAGACATGTTGTCTGGACCCTTAACAAACAGAGAGTTGGCATCCCCCCAGGTAAGTGTAATCACTTCACTCAAGGTTGCAGTCAACAATGAACCTGAAAGAGATGTCGACCTGTTGTGGAAGCTAGATATCATCGGCATTTCACCAGATGAAGCTCACTTAGACGATAAAGCAGCCCTAGAGCAGTTCAACAGAAGCATCAGATTCTCTGAGGGTAAGTATGTAGCTAGACTGCCGTGGAAAGCATCTTATCCCACACTGCCAATCAATTATCGCTTGGCCCAGGGAAGACTGGTCAGTAATCTCAAGCGTTTGAGGTCAAAACCTGAACTCTTGAAGCTCTATGACGGTGTAATGCAAGAACAGTTGCAGAAAGGTTTCATCAAAAAGGTGAGTAACATGAAACCGATGGATGTTTGTCATTACTTACCACGCCATTCAGTAAAGAAGGATTCTCCGACAACTCCCCTGCGTGTGATATTTGATTGTTCAGCTAAATCACACATTGATGCAGTAAGTCTGAATGATTGTTTGTACCCTGGACCATCCATGGTCCCTGAGTTACCTCAAATGTTGATGCGATTCAGATTGGGGGCGCTAGCTATACTGTTCTGATATTGCAAAGACATTCTTGATGGTAGGGTTGGATGAGCAGAAAAGGGATTTTACTAGATTTCTATGGCCTAGAGATCCCAAGGATCCTGACAGTCCCATAGACACTTATCGCTTCAAGGTCATCCTCTTTGGAGCAGCCTGCTATCAATTATCTTTAATGCGACCATTGATCACCAGATGGGAAAGTATGGTGAACAAAGGGGCATTACTGATAAAATCAAAAGGAATATCTGCGTGGATAACCTCCTGATCACAGCATCAACCCAGACTGAGTTAAAAGAATCCCATGGTTCATCCGAGAATATCTTAGGTAAAGCTGGGCTCAACCTCAGGGGATGGGCAACAAATGACCCAGAGCTCAAAATGATCACAGATAGGATCGGTGAGTCAGATGTCAGACCCACTATTCCTATCCTAGGACTCAGATGGGACACAGTCCAGGACACCTAAGCAGTTGCTCCAAAAGAGCTAGAATCAGGTAAGTCAACTAAGAGAACCATCATGCGGAGTTTAGCCGCACAGTTTGATCCCCTTTGATTAATGACCCCCATCACCATCAAAGCTAAATTCCTGATGAAGGAAATTTGGAAGTCAAAGATGAGTTGGGATGACGATCTTCCAGAATCCATTGAAGTAAAATGAGAGAAGATCAAGAAAGAGTTCTCAATGGTGGGTGACATACTCATCAAACGCAACGCAGAAATTGGTAAATCAGTGACCCTACACACATTTGTAGATGCCTCCAAAGTAGCATATGGAGCTGTTGTGTATGGGGTCAGTGAAGGTAAGGCAACACTGTTGATGGCAAAGAAACGGATTGCACCTGAAAAAACGCTTTAGGTACCAAGATTGGAATTGACTGCAGCACTACTTGGAGCAAACCTGACCAGGTATGTATGTGAGGCTTATGAAAGAGAAGTCAACATTGAAGCCATTCACATGTGGTCAGATAGTCGATTTGCCTTTGGTTGGATCCACCCAGCAAGCCCCCTAGAGGCTTACATGCAAAACCGGAAGCGAGACATAAAGGAAGCTCTCTCTAATGCTAACTGGCACTATGTTCCCACTAATCAAAATCCCGCAGACCTGATAACTCGAGGATTAAACCCGAGGAAACTCAAGTGAAGTCACCTGTGTTGGCATGGGCCCAAGAACATAGTGGAATTCCAGGAGTGGGAAAACTTTTCAACTAAGGGCACACTGTAACACTAAATAAAGCTGAGGAGATCCCGCTCACGAGCCTTTCCTACTTGCAGATGCAAACAAATGTTGCACCTTCAAGAAGTTGATCAACACTGGGGTGGGTGAAGAAATTCATCGAGTGCCTAAAGGTTAAGGTAAATGGTAATTCAAATGGTGTGTCAAAAGGTAATTCAAACGGTAAGTCAAAGGGTATGGTAAATGGTAAGTCAGAAGATAATTCAAATGATCAGTCAGAAGGTAATTCAAATGGTAAGTCAAAGGGTGTGGTAAATGGTAAGTCAAATGGTATTCCTAATGGTAGGTTGGTGAACAATAGTATGAGACAACCAATGAGTCTGACTCTCAAGGAGAGGGAATGGTCGGAGAGCTGGACAGTCAAAGCACTCCAGCAAGAAGTATTTGCAATCCCAGTTCCAGGCGCTTCACTCTATTGATGAAGCAACTCAACCTGACGCTCAGAGGTGACAAATTAGTAGTAGTAACTAGACTCACCGAAGCTGAGGTGGAGGCATCTGTAAAATATCAAGTCCTACTATCTGCCAAGCATCGGATCACCGATATGATTATCGAAGAATGTCACAAAACAAGACACCACATTGGAATAAACTACGTCGTGGCTAGCCTACGTCAAAGGTGGTACATGCCGAGAGCCCGACAAAGAGTCAAAACCATAATTAGGAAGTGAATGCAATGTAGACGGGAACGTGGGACACATTTTCGTGGACCACCAACCCCTTCTCTACCAAGTTATAGAGTTACTCAGTCACCTCCTTTCGCCGTAACTGGTGTAAATTATGCCGGTCCCCTTTATGTTAAGGAAGGGACTCAAGTTGAAAAAAGATACATCGCCTTGTACACCTGCGCATCCACTCGAGCGGTTAACCTGGAGGTTGCCAAGGACCTGTCCGCAGAACCATTCCTAAGAACCATACAAAGACTTTCCGCTCGTCGTTTCTATCCTCAAATGTTGATCAGTGATAACGGATCAAACTCTGTGAGTTCCGCCGAAATCCTACAATCTTGGGAGAAACATCACAGTGTACGGAATACCTTGAATCAAAATAAATGCAAGTGGTATTTCAATCCCAGTCGGGCCCCTTGGTTTTGAGGCTTCTTCTAGAGGATAGTGAAGATGGTCAAACTATGTCCTCAGAAAACGTTACACAGAGCTATGGTGACAGAAGACGAACTGCACACTGTACTTTGTGAGATAGAAGCGGACCTCAATGATCGTCCGCTAACATCTATTTCAGACTCAGTTGATTATTATGAACCACTGACGCTATCCCAGTCGGTGCTTGGATATCGTCTAGACAGCATACTTGTCGCAACGCCTGATCTGGAGGAAGAATATGATCCCTCCATGTTCACAGCAAAACTCCTCACGCTCCGCCAGAAAACCATCCAAAAGATTTTACACCGATTTCAAACCAAGTTCAGAAAAGAATATCTGAACATTCAACGGTATAACGCCGTATAAGCCAGGTAGATCAGCTCACCCAAAGTGTGTGATACAGTTCAGATCCACGACGAGGGTCCCAAGCGTCTATGGAGCCTGGGCCGGGTCATTGACCTTCATAAAGGGAAGGATGATCACGCACGAAGCGTGAAATGAAAAACGCGCGGTGGGACACCTAGTCGACCGGTGGTATTACTCTACCCCATAGAAGTACAAGCGAGAGAATCTTCGAATGTTTCTCCATAGTTGCCGGAACAAAACCAGGCACCCCTGCCCGATGCAAACGACGGGCAAGGGGACACAATTTGCCGGGTTACCCGTGACAAGGTAGACAGCTTAATCACAACAGCTGTACGTGAGTTAGGCGCTGCTAGACCCAAAAGAGCAGCGGCTCTAGTTGCAAGAAAGCGAATTGTCACTCAGCTACAATAAGTGACAACACGCACATCTCTCGGGCGGGAGTGTGTGGGGAATAGAACCCGCAATGCCTCGTCGGAGGAAAGAAAACTGTAAATTGTATATTGTTGGAACCATCTAGTTCAGTATAACGTGGGCATCTGGAGTTTTGGAATGTATGGGTTGTGGCAGTGGTCCTTGATTTCTCCCCTTCCCATCCTTTTCTCAACTTCCAATGGTGTTTCCGCTCTGTGCTGCCTCCTAGATGATTTCTTTCTGTCGCATATAGTAAAGGGCAAGGTATTTTCCTTCATCTTGAGAGTATATCGTTCTAAGATTTTCTAGTAATTTAATGCATACCATGGTTTTTAAGATAATATGATTGTATTATGGTAAGAAAGCGTGAATCGTAGTTGTTGTCGATTGAAGTAAGCCATCTTTGTGTTAAAATGTCCTGAGGTTCAGTGCGTATGTTCATTGCCGGCCTGCTGGCTTGGAAGACGGTCACCGCTTGGGTAAGAAGCCGCCTTAGGGCAGCCAGTGCGCTTTGAACCATGACGAGTGTCGGTATTATGGCGATCACTCATTATATAATCACCTTTTGGATACTCTCAAGATGACATCGAGACTAGCATAGTTGAGTGACTGTAGCAGTTAAAAAGAACTAACATTGGTTAGGTAGATATGACGAAAGCTATGGTTATAATAGCATCGTTGTAAATACACAATGACAGTGTATAGAAGAAGACAGCGACGCCATTGAAGTGGCCATTCGTGAAGACAGAAAGTCCGCCGAAACCCAAGTAAGTTCCCGTTGTGTATCATAGTGATATGTTAAATATGCCTAGTCTGAAAAATCAAAGGTTCAATCACGTGTCGATCCCATTCAAAGGTGTTTCATATTATATTTTGAAAGATCTATGTAAAGTGGTATGGGGAAGAAAATAATTACCACAATGGAAAGCGTACAGAAATATGACTACATTCAATGAGGATAGTCATTATGTAAAGACAAGCAGTTACATACACTCCCCACCCGACCGAGCTGCGGCTGATAGAGCAACGAGCTAAGATTTCGCTTACAGCATACTGCTTCGCAGCACTCCGCTGTGAAATAGCCTACCAACCGGAACCCACACTAAAAATATTTCAGCACACGCGCAATAGCGCTACTTCACTTCAGCTCAATATCATAACCGGACACTGTCATAACCGGACACTGTCATAACCAGACACTGTCATAACCGGACACTGTCATAACCGGACACTGTCATAACCGGACACTGTCATAACCGGACACTGTCATAACCGGACACTGTCATAACCAGACACTGTCAAAACCAGACACTGTCATAACCGGACACTGTCATAACCAGACACTGTCACAACCAGACACTGTCATAACCGGACAGTCATAACCGGACACTGTCAAACCCAAAAACTGTCATAACCGGACACTGTCATAACCGGTCACTGTCATAACCGGACACTGTCATACCCGGACACTGTCATAACCAGACACTGTCATAACTAGACACTGTCATAACCGGACACTGTCATAACCAGACACTGTCATAACCAGACACTGTCATAACCGGACACTGTCATAACCGGACACTGTCATAACCAGACACTGTCATAACCGGACACTGTCATAACCGGTCACTGTCACAACCACTAAAAAAATCAGCAATGCGTACCCTAGAATAATATGTGCGTTTGGCCCATGGGTTAGAAACACGTCCCTTTGCCCGCGGGTTAGAAACTCACATCTCTAAGTTAAATTAGGTCGGGTAGGAAAGGTTTCATTAATATAATAACCAGTAAAATGGCACCATAGTTCGGTTGTTGGAACAATTCATTGCTGATTTGACAGTTGGCGGATATGAAAGAGGCTAATCTGACGTTAGCTAGAAATAATTTCGAGACAGGTCCAGCGACCCTGACAACCTTTTCATCCCTCTTATCGAGTGTTGCTCTACAGCACGCCGCAGTGAAGCAGCCTGACCACCTCCTTACTCCGCTTACCGCGTACCTGCTTCACAGCACGCCGCTGTGAAGCAGCCTGACAACCTCCTCACTCCGCTTACCGCGTACCTGCTTCACAGCACGCCGCTGTGAAGCAGCCTGACAACCTCCTCACTCCGCTTACTGCGTACCTGCTTCACAGCACGCCGCTGTGAAGCAGCCTGACCACCTCCTCACTCCGCTTACCGCGTACCTGCTTCACAGCACGCCGCTGTGAAGCAGTCTGACAACCTCCTCACTCCGCTTACCGCGTACCTGCTTCACAGCACGCCGCTGTGAAGCAGCCTGACCACCTCCTCACTCCGCTTACCGCCTACCTGCTTCACAGCACGCCGCTGTGAAGCAGCCTGACAACCTCCTCACTCCGTTTACCGCGTACCTGCTTCACAGCACGCCACTGTGAAGCAGCCTGACCACTTCCTCACTCCGCTTACCGCGTACCTGCTTCACAGCACGCCGCTGTGAAGCAGCCTGATCACCTACTCACTCCGCTTACCACGTATCTGCTTCACAGCACGCCG
>SDVV010021444.1:0-13130 GCA_016164225.1 Gammarus roeselii
TTGGTCACAACATTAAACAAAATGTAAATAATATACAGGCTACATATGCATTAAACATGATCAGGCTAGTCAAACCCAAAACATTACATACATCTGATAAGCAAGGGCTTGCTAATAGTGCATGATATGTCAGGTGCACCATCCTAGCAGGCAAACCATTCCATGCAATAACACATCTCACACTCGAAGGCCTATAATAACATCAGAAAAGCAAGAAGGAAATTACAACTATGGCCAATGACCCCTAGCACCAACTCTCCGAGTCAATGAAAACATTTAGCAAATTCACCAGTCCACAGAGCAAAATTATTCAGTATTTCATCAGGTCTTGCTTGCCTTAGAAGCTGAACCTAAACAGAAAACAAAACTAGGTTCTCACCTTTGCAGTCCCTGTCAGCTTCCGCAGACCAGTACAGCCATGCACGCTAGTATTATCAGTGCATTGCTAGACAGCCCATAAAATACAATAGAAACTGAAATTAGTGCACGTTGGTAGCCTAAATAAAAATCATGAGATAGCTTTGCAACTAAATTGATTCAAATAAAGAAAACAGAAGGCTCATTAGGAAATGGAACAAAATGCACATCCAACACACTCACACAAAAAGTTCAGAGCCTATCCCAAGATACAACCAGGTCAAACAGCCCCAAATCCCAACAAGAAATTCATAGGTCAGACATCATAAAATAAAATAGACTAGGCTAAAAGAACACAAACAAAGCCTCATCCAGAAGATCAACCATTCTGAAGTTGTTGAGCAGAGTCAACAACAAAGGCAGACAGATAGTTCTACTGCTTGACACATCTGGTCCCAAACATTCTCTCCCTTACATCAGTTCAACAAGCTGGCATAAAGAGTTTATATGCATGACCACTGGTTCTATGATCAGGTGCAAGCTGGAAACTATGAACAAAATCAATTTCTCCATTAGCTATGTTGTCAAATAATTCTCCAATATTCATGAAATTGGACCACATAAGCCTACATTTTGATGAAAATAGGCCAAGATGACTCAATCTAGCAGCATAATCTAGATTAGCCAATCCATTTGCACTTCCAAGACCGTTGCCTCTGCACTGAGGCCCGCTAACATGCAAAACAAAAAGGGAGACCATGAATTGGGGCTATGGGCCTAGTGCACAATAAGAATCTCAAAAATTACAATTCCTAGTCCATATCAGATCATAAGTAAATGTTTCTGGTCCATCTTCTCATAATAGATTCCAACAGCCTGCGGTCCCCACAATATCTAGTGCTCTAAACGCAGGATGCATACTCAATAAGTGCACAAATATATGCAATGTAAAAGAACACCATATCCTTCGAGTAGCTACCTACACTTAGTTGAACTGAACACAAAGTTTAACAACCCACAGCTTTATCAGCCACCCTGCAAATATGATTGTGGAATATGAGAATAGCATCCACACCAACACCCAATTATGCATGTTTCTTACCTTTGAAGCACCCAGGCACTCGGCATACCTGCACATCAGGTGCAGCAAGCCACGAGAGGGCAGCACAATCGTGCATGCCAGCAGCCACAAGGCCTCAGCAGCCCGACAAACAGGAAGACACTGGATGAGATGCTCACCAATGGCTCTCAGAAAACACCACCAATGCCACTTGTATACAACAACACTTTGAACAACTATAGTAGCTAGAAACAAACCAGGAAAACAAAAAGAAGAACAACCAAAAACAAGAAACCAGACACACCACACCTCATTATAATGCTTATGAGATATTACTCATTATAAGCAAGCCCTTACTGATCTGATGTATGATGAATTTCCGAATTTTGACTTATGATGATACAGTGTAACTCATAAGTAGAAATGGGTATATAGCTACTGTATGATGATATAGCTACAGTCAAGAGAATAATTTCAAGACCACCTGGAGTATTTCCTTATTTCTAGCAGAAAGGGAAGGAATATCAGAAATAAAGCAAACTATGACCAGTAGCGTTGACAGGGTGACTCCAGCATTTTGCGCATACTTTGAAATTACTCAAAAAAGTATGCCGCCAAGAAACTTTGTATTTACGGTGTGTAGAGCTACTATAATGATCATGAAGCACCGTAAGTTTCAACAATCTATCATCAACTGAAAAGAAGTTATTTATGAAAAACCGTGCGGCAAGTATGGCCCCCAATTGGGGGTGACTTCCGACACCCATCATTTATCAATAATTGAAATGCAAATTGAAAGTTTGAGAGTATCAATCAGAAGAGCATGCCTATATTAGTATAGATCAGTTGCTTGAAATGAAATGCGAAGTAAAATATTACGTCTGTGACAGGTGTTTTTAATATTTGTCTTAGGCTGCTGTCATATCAGACTGTCGAAGGAATTTTTTTCCCGATATTGTCAGGGGAAGCAAAGTTTTTCTTCAATTATTGCGATCTAACTTTACTGGAAGTAATTTCTCTACATCCTAAACTAATTATGACCCTAAAATATTAGTAAATGAGCAAATATTACAAAAAAACTATCCTTTTAATAATACAACATAACATGTAAAAAATGTATTTCGTCAATTCTATAGCAATCTTATAACATTAACATGAATACAAATCATGCTAGGTAAGGTATTGTTATCTTGATATGAAAATGTGATGAAAAATATCATTCCTGGGCATTAAAGAAAAGTTAACACTTAGGCCTAGACCTGTCACCATGTGCTATATACATCGGGTCATTATAAAATTAGTTACGCATTTTGAAATTAGCTGTGGTGTCATTTTTGTGGGTAGTTTACTTCCAGATGTCTTTGTATGTGTAGAATTGCATTTAATTACTTTTCATTGAAGAAAAACAAAGATATTTAATAACAAAACAGGTGCAGGGAATCCCCCGATCATTTTTTCACCTGGGGCAACTCCCCCAGTTGAATATTTGTAAATATCTACAAAAGTTTACATTTCTTTCCAAAATCCTTCCTATGCAACAAACTACATCATATTCCAAGTACCACCACTAAATTTGGTCCTAATGCAATGGGAACTCTTAGACACAGCATCAAAGTTTGCTGAACATCGATTTTTCCAAACCAAAATTATCAGGGACCTGAAAAACACACCTTCATTTAGGCGATTTTTCATAAATTCTCTGCGCCTATCAAATTTCTATAAGTAGCTGATACTTACTAACAAAGACCTGCTCTTTCAAGCCCAGTAGTTGAACGGTGACATTTCCAAAGTCTTGGTGCCCAAAAGGGAATGCGGGAGATCATCCCGTGTTTCCGACCGCGGGGAGTCACCCCGGTGGACGCTAAGTTGCAACTGTTTATCAAAAAGATAAAAATCTCAAGCTATTCAGAAAAACTTGCACCACCAAGTATGTTGTCTAGTGTGAACATTGGAACAATCAACAATATGACCCAGACTTCAGGGACAGTTTCAGTAATCACTGATTTTTCAAAAATTAAACTAAGAGGCCAGACTGGAAATGTGCAATACAGATCAGAGTTACTCCAAATAGTGTTATCAAAAATTTAGCAACCACGGAGTTGCATACACTTAACAGCTAATGCTGCAAAGTTTTGTACAGACGCAATAACTCTTTCTGCTGAGTTGTTGAATAATGAGCATGGGAATGTTTCCATGAAGTACTCTGCAAGTATTTTGAAAATTCTACTACAGTCTCAGCAAAAACTCAGCAAGAATATCTAGTTTTAATATATAACTTTCAGGGAGTCCACAAACACTGCGTTTGTTTTATACGCTGAGCAACAATCTACAACCTACCTCAACCAATGACGCTGAGCGTCTGGTAACTGACTGCTAGTTGTATCCTGTGTGTGGGCGGCAAGGAGAAAAATTACCCTAAAATTCTGCAAAGTTGCTGCATAAAGTTGGGGTAGTTCATCAATTAATACATAATTTAAATGATATAAAACAGAGTTATTGACAAGATCCTTGCAGAGTTGTAAGCAAAATTTCTGCGGAGTTACGCATATGTCTGATAAAAGTACTTTTTCACCCTAGCAAAGAGCGAAAGTTCACCAGCCAAGCTTATCAGCAGATACAGGCCAGGTTGCACAATTGGGCACGGGGTTGAGAACATTTCGTGTGTTTTCATTCTTGAATTTCAGTAACTGAACCAGCTGTGTGCCTCAGAAGCCGAGATTGGCACAACTAGACCTTTGCGTGCGTTTGCAGAGTATGTTTATTGAGTTTTGAGCGCTATTCCAACAAGATACTGGCAAATATATACACAGTTGAGAGCTAAAGGTGCCCACGCTACTGCGCCATGCAATGGACTAATTCATTTGTGTAGAGTTTAAAATGACTGCACATGGGCACAAATGTTTTTCACCAACCAGGCATCCTACTAAACGTAATGTAACATCTAGATGATACTCTTTCCTTTGGTGTTATAGAAATCATATATAACAATCAATGTCAGTTCTTATTAAAAATTGCAATTGCTAACACCACCGTTCACATATCTCCCGAAAATAAGGCAAACAACGGTAATGAATAATGTTGCACTTCGACTCCGTCATCTGTTCCAGGACTGTTGCAGCAAACTTGTTTACCATGTGTGTGTGACATCTGTGTTTGTTTTCATCTATTGTTAAAATGCAGTTACCCATGTTAAATTGTTGTTCAAACCATGCAGGGAGTAACTTAATATTGCAGTTTAGCTATTGTTTCAATCATACTAAACACTAATGCACTTCATCTTGACTACTATTACAAATTGTTTTGTGAATTGCTAATTTCTTGTTCTCCCTCCAAAATATGAAATATTGGTTCTTGTTGACTTCTCTTATCAACAGCTGACAATCCACAATCCGGACTGTTTAGTCAAAGAAATTACCTACTAGTTCTTCAATGATGGTGATGTGCAGTGGTTAGGAATCTTGGTGTCAACTTGAATTGATATGCTTTGGAGGAAAATGTGTGCATAAAATTGTAGCACAACAAATAGTTTGAAGATTTGTTCACGTGCGATGCACTGTTTTTGCGTGCAATATTCTGGAAAGGTGTCTTCACGTGCGCTTCATCAAGATTTCATGTGCGCATGAAATATTCCTTGTCAATGTTTGCGTGCGCTGCCTGCAGAATTGTGCAAACTGGGATACAGGTGACACCAATCCAGGCCCATAGGGGAGCTGGGATCATGAGCTGAAAAAATATGCTTGATCCTATTCCTACCTTAGAACAAGTCACATAAAAAAACTTCCCCGCGAAATCTGGAACAGGGAGCTGCACTGACAAAAAAAAATTTAAACAGGAGCAAAGACTTCACACATTCTGGCAGGATCCAGTATATTATCAGCATTCGGATAGAGGAGAATACCAAGCAAAAATTCAGCAAAAGCAGCATTTAGCAGAAGAGGATATAAAGGAGAGCAACAGACCACAACAGGTCAAGTTTCAGAATTAGGCAAACAAACAACCATCACATGAACTGCAAGAAAAATTTGCAATGGAATAATATACATCATGCCTCATAATGCCTCTCTTGTGTGGTGATGGCTGTGGTTGCTTGAGGGGGCAAAGTTAACCATTCTACACTGAGGTATGGACAACTGGACAAGTCAACATGAATTGTCTCATGAACAAGATATACAACTTGATTTTGATTGGTTCTTGCTGTGGGTGAGACATAGCTGACTGCTTCAGTTTCCAGCTTGCCAGAATAGATAGCACAGTTGAGAAATATCACTTGCAATAAGCTAGTTTTTCAACCAATGTATGATGAATTTTTAGATTTAGTTTAGCCTCATAATGTTAAATACCTGTTTGGTATTAAACATTATGAGGCTACATGGTGAGTTTCTCACCTCTGCAGACCCACAGACCAGTGAGGCACAGCAGAGCTGGGGAGGCCAGCACAGCCAGGAGCACCAGAATAATATCAAGAACAGTAACATAAACACAGGTTTAAGAATGGGAAGTAATGTGCATTCATGAAAGAAACTTCTCATAATGTCAGTATTGCAAGCCCATATCAAATAAGCCAGAAGCACAAATTTCCTGATTTTCCAGCCCAATTTAAGTGCTGCATTTTCACAATTCTGGTGAGGTGACATTTGTGCTCCCTGTCCTACTCGGTACTCTTGCTTTGCTGGTGTGCTAGGCAGTCTTGAGTCTACCAAGGTGAGACACCAGGGTGAGATACAAAATGTTTATACTGCAGGGTGACAAAACTCTAAAGCAAAGTGTGAACTTCCTTTTGACAGGCATTTATGAACTTCTTCCGATGTCTTCACATAAGAAAACGATGCCATAGCTAACAAGATTTTAGTTTTGGAAAACTTGCCAATGTATTCATCATTCATGTTACAGCAATTAATTTTTGCTAGAAAATAACTATCCCATGTTTAATTGTTATATCATCTTCTGATAAAAATTATTCCCTATGATATTCAATAAGTTCAATAGTTCAAGAGCGTCCTAATTATTACAGGGTTTGGGACAACACCCAACCATTTTACCTCCTTTGGCTTATATAATGACTACTCCATGGTATACCACAGCACAACCATAACCACCTTCTCCAGAAGAAATCCCACTGAACACCAATCTCCTGCAAATTGAGCTTCTATCAATATTTTCACTCTAGGAACTGGACAACTCAGAGTTTTTTCTGAAACCTGGTCTGATTAAACCCTACCATAAAAAAAAGTGGTGAACAGGGAAGATTAAAGCCAAAGTCTGGCTTTAGGTACGGAATGTTCAGCACCATTGTTGCCCTAAGTTGATCACATTTTAAATAACAAAATTCATATTGGTACCAGAATCAAACTAACTCTGCAAGTAGCTACATGTAAACAATCATTTTTAGCGTTCGTTGAAAACGCTATGCTCTTCAATTCATCACATTAAACTCACCACAAATGTATGGTTATGGTGTACAGAGAAAAAATAATTCTTACCCACTGAAATTTGAAGATTTCGTAGTCTTAAGTGTTCAATTGAATTTAGACTATCATAATTTGTTCTACTTGGACTTTTTTTCGACTGTGCTAAGCACCTTCAACTGTTCAACTACTATTTGATCAGCCGTAACATGAATTTGAATCAGCGTATCCATTTCTACCTCTGAGGCATTTCGTCAATAGGTTGCTGAAATGCGACGTCGTTGTAGAGGACAAGTCTCCCTACAATTGGTATTTAAATAAAAAGGTAAGCAAACCTTGTTCATGGTGCTCATTCAAATAGACCGAATCATGGGAGCCGAAATATCTAAAATGTAAGTTTCAGACCCCTAGTTTAAACTATTCTGCTAGCGGCAACACCGAGTAAGCCTGCAGCAAGGCATTGAACCAATTCACTAATTCGATAATATTTTTAAGGTGTGGTTCAGTGAGTCTACCTGGCAATACTGGGTAAGTTTTTCAGTGTATATTATAGTTTCATTAACAGCTTCTTTTTAGGCATTTAGGAGGGTCTAGAATATGTATATAAATATAGTGATAAGTTATTTAGGAATAATCATACAGTGGCAATATGTGTACTGGTCAGCCCAGTGTACAGCACCAGGCTGAAAGTGATGACTGATTTTGGGATTTTGTAAATATGGTAATATAGGTAGACAACATAGAAATATTTGAACGCAACCTTAGATTATTAATGCCCTTTCCTAGTTTCATGCTTAAAGCTAGCTAAATGAATTAAGATGAATAATAACAAACCATGTGGATGTCAAGCCTGACTGTATTTTGTGTCAGCTAGAAGGGATTTCAGCAGGTATATGTTCCCTATGAACCCTGCTGAATCATAATTCCACACATATTTCATATGCAGTATTATAATTGACAAAATGGAATTCCATTCAAGAATTTTATTTCCTAACAGCCAATTCTAAAATATAGTGAGTCATTATCACTTGACGGAGCCAGTTCCTCCATTCTTTAACTTCAATAACAATTTATGCTGACTACTTAACTAGACTTGTGGGTACCAGACTGAGCCCAAACTTTCCATTCAATTAAAGGCACATATTGTTGCCTGGGGCTTTAGTGGGTGAACTTGAAGGTCTTAGAAAAGAGACCTTACTCCTTCTAACAAAAGGAATTATTCCACAGCCCGGACTCGGGGAGACCCAGCCAAGCTAACCGGAAAGCACCTACAATGGGAGTTCATCGGACCAAGAGTCAAAAATGACGGTCCTTACCAAGAACGCCACAACATGCCCTGGATCCAGCTATCGCAGTCATCCCGGCAGCAGGCCTCTTTCTTGGACACCAGGCTCAAGACCAAGCCGGGGCAGCCCAAGCGATGGCGCCCCACGTGCATTGTCTTCCAGTCCTGGTCTCTTGCGGAAACTACCATAATTAGCTAAGTTCCCCATTGCCAATTTGTTTGACGTGCATTGTACAAGTTCAATTCATTAATCAATTCATGAGGCAAATTAACTGCCATCTTATTCATTCCCTTCCTATTCTCTTTTTGCCAATTTGAAAATCTTGTGAGTATCTGAGATTAAAAAGCCATTGTAGCTGCGGCATAACCTTGAAAATAATGCGATACACTGACAGTGTGACCAATATGTCCTTTCATTTCTTTCATTATCAAATTTATAAGCAAAATGATACCATGCAACTGTAAGTACCGCTTGAATGATATAGCTATATAACTACACTATATAAAAACATCAAAACTAATTTATTTCGAACTAGTCCTTTGACCTCATAAAACTAGTAACCTAAAAGCAAGTGACCACGAAAATTGAATAGTCCACGAAATCGCTACAGCCTTAGATCAATAACAATTTTATTTCTACATTCATTCAAAACCATAGGATATTTCATACACATAGCCTAATCTAATGGAAGTTTCAGTAGTCCGAAAGAAGGGGACGAGTATTTAGGGACACTTGTCCTCCTAACAATCACCTCAACTATAATTGTACTACAATTGCTCATGTCCTACAACAGTTGCATTGCAACGATTCTACTCAAATATTGCTTCCTTCTAGCAGGTTCATGTAGCGTATAAAATATTATGTCATTAAGCCCTATATATTTTTATTACTGGTATGCTAATTCACTAAACATATTCCTCATGTCAGCGAGTGCTTGTTCGTGCTACAGTGTACCACCTCACGGGGTGGTACAAATGAAACGCTGCCGGTCGAGTAGCCCCTTCTACCCAAGGCATCTGCAGAGTCCGGCTGATTATTCCTCATGTCCAGATCCAATTAACGCTCTTGACGGTCGGAAACAAGCCAACCGAGAATTTTATAGTCATGACAGAAATTATTTTTACTCGCATATCCAGCGTCGTTTATTATGCAAAACATTCATATTACATCAACATGTTGGATTTAATCGTATTTTGATTGATTCGGGTGGCTGAAGTCAATGTGGTTTATCAGTATCGTTTGATTTTACATCAAAGCCATTCATTCCATCTATTCCCCTTATGCCCGGGATTACTACGAATTCCGGTGCTTCGGATCTTGCGAATGTGATTTGGTATGTGGTAGAACTAGAGTTTCGTGATTTGATCCATGATGTTAGGGAAACTCCGGTAGCTCAGTAATTCTTTGTCAAACCTGCAACAAAAGCGGTGGTAGAAAGAAGTGTATATACATCGTTTGGTTTCGTTGTGGGACGGATGTTATTCAACTTTTACTTTGTGCTGGTTTATCTGGGTTATTTTTTGTACAGCTTTTCTTCGTTCGAATTTTGAGACGTGGGCTATATACTTCTTTTTTGTCGGTGGATGTATTCCGGTTTACTTCCAAGTTTTTGTCAAAGAGAGTCCATCATAGTGAATGTATTCATTGAGGGGCAACTACTTGCACCACTGTCAACGAACGTTCTGAGAAAATGAGGATATAATGGCGATTTTTTTTAGGTGGGAGGGTTAGCCTTGGAGGTGAGCATCGAAGCAACAGCCTCTCTTCGCCCGGCCCCGGGGGCCATCTAGTATTGGAGAACCCCATCACCTCTAAATCCCAGGGGCAGTTCCTGTGTCTCGTGGGGTGGCCATTTACTTGGCAGTAAAGGTAGTGGGCTTCTTAGGCTGGGCACGACTCTGGACCGTCCGTTTGTTGTGATCGTTTTGAGAACAGTGAGAGCATCTCTGTTTTTCGTTACAGTTTCCGCTGGTATGTCCGTATTTTTGGTATCTACAAAAAAACATTGGACGTCTGTCAGAGGGTGTAACCCAGGTTTTGGTGGCAAAGAAAGGTATATCGATGTAGTTTGGTGGGGTGGAACAATGGATCTTCAGCGAAAGGTCTGCGGTTGTGTTCCTTTTCGGTGTGATTTTGGTGCGATTTCTGCTTCGGACACACAGTACTTGTATTGAACGAGTCCTGTGATGAACTCGTCAATCGCTTCCTTCGGGAGATCCTTTACATGAATCAAGCTCGAGCTCGTAGAGAAAGTCGGGTGTGGAATGTTTGTGCATGACTTTTGGCATAATCTGGTCTTTGAGAGGTTGGTGTCACTTTGAAGTTTCGTATCCACTGTAATGGTGAATCCTTCATCGTCTCAGGCAGTGATGCTTAGAACTGTACGGTCAGAGATGGAACCCAGTTCTTCTCGTAGAGTTTTAGGACAAATAACCGTTCTATCCTTGGCGTCGAATATGATTTTCAAAAGTTCTGGAAAGTTGGGACCGTTGTTGTACAGGTTGTGTTCGGTAAATGACAAGTACTGCTTCTTCCTTGACGCCCTTGGAAATCTTTCTTTGTGTGTGTGGTGCAGAGTTATCGAGGTTGTCATCGGATGTGGAGGTAGAAGCATTTGCGTAGGTTGCGGGTTCTTTGATTTGGCGGCGTTCCTCGAGTTCGTGGATTTGAAGAAATATAGGTTTGACATCATTCCATCTTAAGATGCACCTAAGCCTTCTAAAAACCGCACACGTTATTCTTCCAAGCCCATATAAAACTTATTCTCTCTCCAGCGTAATTCACCTAACAAGGCATGAACCCAGTAAACATTACCAACCTTAAAACATATTAAATAAATTATCTTTGTACTAATACCCTGCAGTAAATGCCTTTTTTTCCACAGCTGTTCTGAAACGGACCACGGTTCTATATCAACTACAAAGTTATCCATAATTTCTAGCTCTACAACAAATAAACGGAAATAATTTTCTTGAAACTAATATTCCTGTACTAACATAATACAATGGACGAGCAACCAGTTCAAATCATACAACAAAAGCTTACGACCTAACTATCTTACAAAGCCTGCACTAATAAAGCGACTTATTCTTATAGTAATATCCTACAGTGGACAAGCAAATATAATATAACCTTATTATTCCAATGATACAAGTTCTGTTAATAAGCCTTCAAATCTTATTCCCCCTCTTAAACCTACATTAAAACGCAAGACACACGTGATATTTGGTGATGTTGGTAATATTGATTATGGGTAAAGAATTACCAGTTGGCAAACCAAAACGTTAATGTAACGTGAGCTTCTGTGAGCGATGATAATTCAAGTGAACACAGTGCTTTCACTTTCAACGCACAATCTGACTCCAATATATAAATTTACGAAATGAGGTTGAGTATTATGGGCAAGCACCAAAAAACAGACACAAGGACAATGACTGAAAAAAATCAGATTAAATCTTTGGTATTGGTGTAATGTTACATCCTAACTTGACTGAATGAAGACATCCAAGGTAATATAGTAGGGGAAAAGAAGGGAGAAAGGAAAGCCGGCAAGAAAATCAATGGCGCCGCTATTGTACCACGGGTAATCTTCCTGCTTCTCTTTTTGTAAATTGTGATTCAGGTCGAGAATTCAGTTCTGGTCTCGCCTGAAGTAGGTTGGCGTACACCGGAGGTAGTGTTCCCCTCACAGCGTCAATCCGCAGCTTAGAATAAAGGCTGCACATAAAAACAATATTTGGCTAAGCAGGTGCCACATGGGAGATAATTACACAGCATTCTGCCTGCCAGGCAGACAGATTGGGTGCATGGAGTAAAATGGAAATCAAAAAAATAAAATAGTATACCCCAATAGGTGTAGCTACCAGGGATAAAAATGGGAGTCTTAAGCTCCATAATGCAAGAACTACATTCAATATCATTTCTATGTTTATGATCCAGAATTATGCATTCTGGGTGTATGATAGTTGCACGAGATGTCACCCATTGAAAAATGTTATTTACACTATATATATCTATACATAGGCATGGATCAGGGTAGAGTGCTACTCAGACCTAAAGAGTGATACCATGTGAGCAGAATACCAATTTAAATATCCTATTATAGCCTTGGGCCGAGGAATTCTCCATAGCTATCAGCAACTGTACATTTGTGTAAGGTTGAAATTGTGCATCCAGGTATATACAGGGATCATCTTACTGCAGAAATCTGAAAATGTATTAATTAGTCTGCTCTAGATTTAGAACCCTAGCATGAGACACTGGGAATAGCACATATTGCAAAACAATGTTATTCCTACCTCTCTTCTGTGGGGCAAGATCTAAGGTAAGCCTTGATATATTACCTTTGTACTGGCCAAGGTAATATCTAGCTGCCTTCACTATTTAATTGTATGGCCTGAAATTAGTAGAATAGTGAATTCCTAATTGTCTTGGCGTGTTGCAACAGTTTGCTTTCACTACGAATAGTTTAAAATATTGGAAAAAGAAGAACCTCCTCAACCCGTGTCCAATTGCAAGTGTAAAATAAACTTGTAACACACACGAGACCTATGTTCTTGTCCCTCTCTCCGGAGAGTTAAGAAAAAGCCCTTTCGGATTTTTTCGCGAGAAGGCTTTGTTGCCTAGGAAGGCGTTGTTACCATATTTGTGTCAAGGTATTTCTCTGAATCATTTATTCCTTCTGATAAATGTTCCATGGTTTTTTGTGCGTGGGTATACGTATTTATTTAACCAAAATAAATATTTGTTGAACTACCATTATGGTTGGAAGCAGTTTTGTGCTAGCTGAACGGAAATGTTGTAGCTACCTACAGAGAGATGCAACAGTGAGATCAAAAGATGCAATTGCCTAATAGCAATAGGTGATTGTAATGCACGTATATTGTGTTAAGTGTTATTAGGATAATGTAGGGTCAATTGAGAACCTCTACAATATCCTTGCATAGCTGTACGCTACCCATACAATATCCTACGTAAATTATCTTAACAGGACGTGAAACCGATATATATACTTATAATATA
>SDVV010021445.1:0-13130 GCA_016164225.1 Gammarus roeselii
GTATAAATGCATGCTTTTGACTCTCGGGTGAATGTTTTTCTACAAGACCTTAACGAATTCTGATCGACTCATGGAGTGCCAGTTTGTTGTCGATATTGAGCCACTCCAATTTTTCGTGGAGAAGACTTACGTGGTCTCGTTTGCTATGGTTACCATCGCATGTTATTCATGCCGCGAAGTTTATACAGCGTTGCACTTTCTCTCTTCAAGTTTAGGTGCATTTCCCCCAGATCGAAAGACTGCAGTTGATGTGAGAAAATACAAAAGCGTGGACAATCAGTAATTTTGATTTGAAATCCAAACGCTCGCTCTTCATTTTTGAAGTCCATCTGCAAATTTCGAATATTTGGTGACGAGCGAGGACGCAGTCCGATGGAAGTTTGTTGGCAGTCGTGGAGATGGTCGATCGGCCCGACCTGGCCGTCCCGCTAACTAATTGCCAAGAAGTCCCGATGTATCTATTGGAAGAAATCTATTTTTATTTCACACGAAAAACTCGAATATTTTTTTGTGGTAAAAAATTCTGAAGTTATTTGTCATACTGTTCGTCGCGACCTTGTAAACAACGTTTAAACCACTTAAAATAGTATAGCTCCGTAACGAGTTAGTCGATATTGAATTTTAAATGTTTAATTCCACGTGAAGATTATTTAATCTACAATATTCAGCTTGTGACTATTCAGAATTCAATGCATTTCCACCAGAAATGTAAAGCAATAAACCACGTTCAGCTCATCAGACTGAAGTAGCGATGCGTGGTACTGGTTGTGACGATACAAAGGGCGGAACAGTTGCCAATAATACACAGTGTGGCTAATCAACTCGTTAAGAGGCTCTGTTTAGGCGTGAGCTCGTGATTCTGCCTGCTGGTTGTGGTGTGGGCGTGCCCGTTTCCACACTATTAGATGTTTTCACTACTCATTGGCTAATGTATTTAGGTTCTCTACTTATATGTTTGAATTTGTTTATTGTGTTTCTACCGCATTGATTCCCTTCAATCAAATGGCCGAATGTCGCTTGTAATAGAAAGATCTCATTTGCCTACCTTGCGTCCAAGCTGCCAAAACACGATTATTGGTTTCGGTTCTCATACCAAGAGCGGATAGACAGCTGATGATTAGCAGTAGAGTAGACTTCTAAGAATAATAATCATTGTTTATACGATGATATGCCCCGCATACCAATGGTTTGGGCCGCGCTGCATATTTCTTTTGCAAACCACTTGTATTGGCATGCCGTGGAATAGTTGCTTTGTTGACTAAAACTTCACAAGAGTGCTATATTAGGCACAATGGTATAAGTTTTCATGCATTTCTAAGTGCGATTTATCGAAATGTGATTATGGAAGATCATGAAATACGATGACTCGAGCTTGGCACATCACAGTAGCTACACACAGTTCCATTACTGTGTCCGAGGTACGCGTTTCGAATTGGACAGAATACTCTAGGAATGTTCTCATTTACGGTATTAGCCCCACCACCACCACCACTCACTACCGAGGCACGCACTGGTGATACGGACGCGGCCCAAGTCTGAGGCGAGTTTGATCGTCCAGGCCAGTCTCACGTTGAGGCTCTGGTGGAAATGAGGCCCAAATCAAATCCAGGCCAGTGACTGGTATACGAGTTAGAAAAGGATGATTTCGCCTACAATTGTGTGTGTCGACTCTCAATTTATCCAGCCGTATTTTTCAACTCTTTGTCAATCTAAATCCTGATCGTTTCAATATTACACTTCCACGTTTTTCTCGCCTCCCCTGCTCAGCATTCTTTGCATCTTGACTCCCCCCCCCTCACCAGGGACGACACTGCCATCCCTTGCTTTGGCGCGTGCCGGTCAATTGGTGGACAATGGCCCCCCAGGTATGGTGAGGGCAGCAGGATACGGCTCGTTAGCGCAATTGGAGCACAGAGAGCTGCTGGACATTGCAGAGGGGGAGGGTACACGGGGCTGTCTTGGCGGCGTACGGGATGCAAGGGCGTGTGGTGCGTTGAACCGTAGACCCTGGTTATATATTTCTAATGACAACATGTGTTCTGTTGAATCAAGGTTCCTCTTTAAAAGTGACAATGAAGAGATTGCTTATCAAGGGCAACGAGATAAGAATGACGCACCTCTGACGGCTTCATGAGAATACTGTGGTTTCTTCACAGTGAAACATACTATAAACCAATCGAAAGCTAAGCATCTGGATATTCGTGTGAAACTCAAGATGGCATAGATGACCTTAAGATCAGCGTCTGGGTTTAAAATAAATACTTAAATTTTTATTGGTTAGAATCGTCAACCCTTGCATTGCACTTTAACTTCCGGTGTTGTTTAGTGTTATCGTCATCACACCGGTTATATGTTATCAAATGCCCGAAGTAAGGGAAACTGTCAACATACTCCGGCGGGGTCCCGCCAAGTACCCCGTCCGTTCTGTACTGGAACCTCTGGTTGAGTGGTTTCACTAGCATACACACTGATTCACTGGTATTGTACTCGACGTCTAGTTTCGCTGCCTCAGTCTCGCATATATTTAGCATCGTCTGAATAGCATCGGCATGTGGGGCCAGAAGGACCATGTCGTCTGCATAGCTAATCGCGTTAACACAGCGCCCGTCAATGTGACACCCAACACGGCTAAGAGATAGTCGGTCATGGAAGCTATCTACATACACATTGAAAAAGAGAGGCGAGAGTAGGCCTCCCTGCCTTATACCATTAGTTGTTCGAAACGTATTTGACGAAGTTCTTCCCCATCGTATTACACATCCCTGCTGCTGGTACCAGTACTTTAGTAGCTTAACAAAGTGAATTGGCACCTCTGTTTCAATAAGTTTTTTAATCAGTGTCCAGTGATGGACACGATTATCATCCAAAAACCAAAGGTACATAGGTGACCCCCCACTGACGAAGTAATTAATCGTCTGCTTTGATGTGAAGATAGCCATTTCCGTCCCATGCTGAGGCTTGAACCCAAATTGGTTGGGCGTTGTTTTCAGACAGTCACCAAGCCTGTTCTGGATAACTTTTTTTGTAGGTTTGATGCAGCAGTAGCAATTGATATTGGTCTGTAGTTACCTTTATCGGTCGCACATTTTGTCTTCGATTTTATGATTGGTTTTACAACAACATCCATTAGTAACTTAGGAAGGTGATTAAGTTTAAAGTAACCAGTTAAGAAAATAGACATGACATGAAGTAGCTGAATGGGACCATACTTGAATACTTCCGCAGGTACACAATCCCTTCCCACAGCGTTACCATTTTTTAATTTCTTGACAGCGGTCCTAAGTTCCCACATATAAACAACATCATCATCATCACTATCCTGATTGAAGGCCTCATCAACAAAAAACGAGTCAGTGTCATTGTTGACACTGTTCATGATATCATGAAAATAGTCGTGCCATATATCAGCAGTAATATTTCTCGGCTCTGTTATGCCATTAAAATACGGTGGAATATGGGATGTTATTGACGACCGTGTACTTGCCGGAAATCTCCTTCGTTACGCATTGACATTGCCCTGGTATGGGGACATGACACTCCCCCCTTTCTAAGAGGAGTTACACCGTACAACCGTATTATACAGGACAGAACATTGGTCTCCATCATGGTCAGTTACATAGTTTACATTTATTATGCTATGTACGATTTATTTTCAGCTAAGTATCGATCAACTGGACGACGCTCTCTGCTAGAGCGTCTTGGTTGGTCTTTACTTGGTATTTCCTGCATTGGTTTATTTTGTAATGCGGGTGTATCAGGCATTCGCTGTTTAGTTTCATCGCCGCTTTCATGCCGATCGTTCACAGATGCGTTGCCAATAGCATTCTCGTTTTGCATCCGTTCACGCAAGTCGGATTCTTTCCGTAGACTGTCTTGTCTCTCAAGCACTCTTCCAGAAAAATGTTTCTATATTCTCATCGTCACGAGGTTGGGTGTTTCTGTTATGATTGGCCTCATCTGGCACATGTTTATATACAAAAAGACTTGTAACGAACACTATTTTATTGAGGGGTGCGTAGAGTGTGTCATTTGAAGCGGGGCAGGACTGGGGCCTGTCTAGCCCTTTTAGCTCAAATTTCCTGGATGTCCCTTGCCTTGCATTAATTTTAATTCCCCTCAAGCAGGTGGCCTTTTCCCGGATTGTATAACATAGGAGACAGTGACGAAGTACTGGCCATTCACAGGGGCCATGTGCGTGTTATCGATACGAAAGGGGAAACTAGTACTTATTACAGTGTGTAACGCTTTATTGTTTTAAGAGGGGAGGAGCCACAAAATCCGTTAAAAGACTCAATTGTATATCTGCCAATGGGGGTCTGGGTATTAGAAGGCCCGCCTCTTTAGCTGGTCCAAAGGTACAATCCTTTCTCCCGATTGAAGGATCTTCTTCAATTTCATGATCAGGGGCCCACCCTTTTTAGCGCGGTGGCAGCCGATTCACGAGACCACACACTCTCACCCCAACACTCACTGGACACACTCACTGGGCAGCGGCAGCAGACCTGGCACCCCACACTCACTCCCTCGCTATAGGCACACACCACACGCCCGTCTTACGCGTGTTACATATCTTTGGCTGTTAATCACTTGTGTGACTTGTGTTTATTTTCAGTACTCTATTGATTTAACCTGTTGACGTGTTACCATTTCTTTATGAAAAAGACAAATATAAAACCAATGTGTCTTCATTCAACCCTGATTTGACCAATTATTAAACTTGGAAATTCTGTAACATAACATTTCCTGGTAGCAGCTGCTCAACATGTCTCGCCCATATGACATCTAGTTTGGTTACATGAATTTTATACATATTTATACCAAATTTTTCCTTAACAACGTCATCTAGCCATTGAGACCCTTGTCTTAAGTTTAACACATGTACATTGTCGCCTACTTGGAACATTGTAATATTTACAGTTTTTAGACATTTTTCCGGTGCATATCTAGAGTTAATTTGCTCTTTCGCGGTTACTTAAGCTCTACCATTTAACGATACAGCTGGAGTAACGCCCGTCACGGAATGTGGGATGTTGCGATAATGTAACTACGTAGCGTAACTTCTAATTTTACAGTACCTGCGGCTTTCCTCATGACATTTTTTATTATGCCTACGCTTCGTTCAGCTTGACCATTTAAGCTCGGTGGTAAAAGGAAGGCCTCACATGCTCAAGAGTCTTTTGTGCTGAGTAGTCTCTGAATTTTTAAGACGTAAATGAGCTACTATTGTCTGATACTATGGAGGAGGGTAAGCCATTGCGAGAGTATATTGTATATAACACCTCTATTGTTACTTCAGAACATACTCTTCACTACCTCAGCCTCAATATAACGGGTCAGTGCGCAAACCACGACTAAGATAATTTTATCTTGAAAGAAATCATTGTCAATGTGTAACCTCGACCATTTGTTTATGAGTCTCGGCCATTCACTCTTTGAAGCCTGCTTAAAAATTCTGGCATTCGCCACATACTTTATTGAAGTTCTCAAAATCTTCATCTATCTTAGCATACCATACCAATGAACGGGCAATCCCTTTCATTGCCGATATGATTTACATGTAGTAGTTCTAAGACCTTGTGTCTGTAGCGTTTTTGGGACCACCACCCTGTTACCAAACATTATGCAGTTATTGAAACGTGACAGGTTATCTTTAGCCTTCTGAAATGTTTCTATGTCCTCCTCTACCACTGTTGGGAACCCATGCATAATTTAATGCCTGACTTGGGATAGCTTTCCGCACTTTTATCTCTCGGTGAGACACTGTATGATTCCAAATCTCTCAACAACAATACAAGTTTAGTGGGTTCCAAGTCATCTTTTGACTCTGCTAACGACAGTCATGAAAGACAATCGCTAATGCAATTTGATTCGCCAGAAATATGCACGATTGTGTAATTATATTGACTCAGTCTCAAGTTCCATCTTTGTAGTCTTGCACTGCAATTGACTGGCGTAGCGTTTTCACGCGTATTAGTTTTAATAATGGTTTATGGTCAGTGCGAATTTGGAATTTGCCCCCTAATAAGTATTCACGGAATCGTTTGACTCCAAACATGACTGCTAATGCCTCTTTGTCAATTGTTACGTAATTCTTCTCGGCATTAGTTTATGTCTTTGAGGCAAATTGGGCAGGCATGAAAGCCTCATTGTGTTTTTGCAATAAAACCAGCTATTCTGTAGTTGCTAGCATCGGTTTCAGGGCTCTTTCGAGTTTTGGGTCAAACGATTTTATTGCCTCTAAATATATTTTTAATGGTCTCAAAACATGCCTGATGAGACTTGTCCCGTACGAATTTAGCATTTTTCTTCTGTAGGGCGTGCAATCGTGCTAATGCATTGCTGAAATTCTGTGTGAATCTACTGTAATAAGTACACAATCCCACAAAACTCTGCACTTCTTTAACATTTGATGGGCAAGGTGCTTCTAAAATTGCCTGCACTTTCAAAGGGTTGGTTCGTGCCCCCTCGTTTGACTACACATGACAAAGGTATTCTACACTATTTGTAAAATAACAGGACTTGCTGTTTTATATTTTGACACCTGCGACCTGTAAGGCTGTGAATACCTTGTCTAATACATCTAGACGTTCTTCTTGCGTTATAGCAAGTACTAACACATCATCCATATAACATTGTAATGGGTACGCTAGAAAGAACTTGCGAATTGAAGCACTGGAATATTGCACTGGCTGAATATAAGCCAAACGGATAGTAATTATACAGGAAGAGTCCCTCGGACGTATTAATGACTATTCTTTGGACTCTGCGTCTAACGGAAGTTGTAAGTATGCGTTTTGCAAATCAATACGTGAAAATACTTTTACATCTCCAATGTTCCCTTGCACGTAGTCAAGAGTAGGTATTGGATTCGTAATCGTCTTAGTGAATTTATTGGTTGTTGAAGCGTAGTTGCCGCACAGTCGAATTTTACCAGTGGGCTTTAAAACTGCAACCACTGGGCAAGCCCAATCAGAGTCATCCAGTCTTTCAATTAATCCAGCGTTTTCCAAATTTGTTAGCTCTTCCTTGACAAGTTTTTTGTATGGAAATGGGACGCTTCGTGGTCTATTGAACATGGGTTTACAGTCACTATCAACCTTAATATTAATTTTGTGTTTTACGTTGCTCCTGTTGTGGGAAACATTTCTCATACCCTGCCAACTCTTTGTGTGTATTCGATTCGCAAAGGAAGTTTGGTTGTCATCGGTTGGGCATTCCTGAGGTGGGGAGGGTAGAAACTCCCTCTCCCTCCATCTCCGGTCTGTCAGCTGCTGTGTCCGATTTCCTTCCTCTCGAATCATACTAGACGTGTAAATCAATAAGATTGAAGTAATACAGGTCAATGAGAATGATGTAATGCAAATAAGTAACGTTCAAGGTAAATCTCTTCGTATGAGGTAATGAGGATAATTATAGTACAGTAGCTAAATATAATCTTTCGAGTGGAAGCGTTACATCGTGGTCGGAGCAATGTAAGCGAGTAGGCCTGCCACCAAGCGGCCGCTAGATGGCAGGTTACCGCCAAGTTGGTTCCCCTAATTAGAGGGAGCGGTTGTGTTTGCAATTGTGTACAGAGCGGACGTGGGTTCCCACCCTCCGGCCAAGTGGATAATGCTCCCAAATATCTGCAATGGGACGCTAAGTTTTAGATTTAAGACTTAACGACCAGAATACTTATAGGTTGACGCAGTGCTAGTTGTTGACTAACCTACTATGAGGATAGGGAATCAAGGTAGTTAAGTTATAGAAAATAAAGACTCGGATGATGTGACAGTTTTCGGACCACCAAGATGGCCGGGCTCACTTAACCATAAAATAAGGTAAATGTCTTAGAATAATGCAAGTATACAAAAAAATAAGTTCAGTCTGGATTATGTGATTCTTGGTATGATCAGTCTGACCGATGAAATAAATGTAATAAAGTTATTTCAAAACGGTCGGGTAAAAATATAGTGCTAAAGTAAATTCCGACTACACCTGTAGTTAGGAGACAAAACTTACTGTACTTATTGAATAGATTGCATCTAGTAACCGTTCTAACAAACGACAGCTCGTGAGCATATTCACAGATAATCCGAACTTCTCACATAAATAACGACCAAATAAAGGCGATAAAGTTATCTTTTACAACAAGAAAAGTATGCAATTTGACAGTATACATTTACTGCAAGCGTTGTTTGCCCAGTGAAAGTGATGTCATTGTTGTCGTAATCAATCGCTTTCTGGTACGTTTTGTATACTATAACTTATAATGTCATGGATCATATTTTCTGTGATAATGCTTATCCATGATCATGTGTCAAGTTCTAGTTTCACTGCTTGACCGTTTAATCTACACTGGACATATAATGGGGGTCGTCCCATTTTACACTTGGCATCCCCTTTGTAGGCACTCCTAAAAATTGTTCTGCCTACTGTTATCATTGTTGCCCTTTTTCATGGTAACCCTACCAATGCTCACCGAAGGATTCTTGGCACTGTCCATGCCTCCGCGTAGGTAGCCGTCCTTTTTTGTTTGGCGGATCCGCTTGTAGTCCTCGATCCGGGGCCACTCGTCCTCAGCTTGGGGGAGTTCGTTGAAACGGTTTTTCACCTCCGTCGCTTGTGGCTCCTTGAGAATTCTGGTTGAGGGTCTGTTCCGGATCTTCTTTACAGTGACGTGATTCATCCCATTTCTTTCTTCAGGGGGCGTGCACTCGTCGGCTTCGGCGATGTGATTCGATTTATTCTGATTATTGGTGAAGGGTTTAGATTTGCATGCTTTTGCCACATGCCCCACCTTTCCGCATTTGTTGCACTTTAATTTGAGTGCAAAACTTTTTTTGCGCCAGGTGCCTGCCTATAGCCGTACATCTTATGCAGACGTAATTTTCGTTCACTTTCGTCGTCAGCTTGTCGTTCCTGTAGATTTTCTTGAATCCTTTTGTGCCGGTCATGTCATAGTGAATTTGAGCGGTGGTCTGACCTTGGTGAGTGCTGGGGCTTATTCTGGTATACTCTTTCCCCTGAGCGTACCAAAACGATGTATTATACGTCCACCTATATTTGTTCAAGTGTCGTTCTTTGCTCCTATCATGGTGTCGTTGAAGCTCTTCTCTTCGCATTCCGTGATTATTGCTGTGATCAACCTGCTGGATTGTAATCCGGCTATGAATTGATTCCGAAGGAGTTTGCTTCTGCAGCACTCCTTATACTCGCACTTGCTCCCCAACTCGTTGAGGGATCGAGCGTAATTTTCGATCGTCTCGCTGTCCCGTTGCTTCCTCCTTATGAACTGTATCGACGCTCCAATTGTGGATTTTTGAGTCTTGTATATTGTTGTTAGAGTTGCCACCAACTCATCGAATGTAGCTACTTTTATGCTCTTCGGCTTTATTTTTTGCTGGATTTGAGTGATCACCATTCTTGCTAAGCATGATCCCAGCAATGACGCCTTTTCTCTCTCGTCGTCCTTTGCTGCTGTCAAGGCTCGGTACTTTTGAAATTCAAAGCGAGCCAAGAAGTCTTCCATGCCTTCCGTAGTAGGGTGGAGCATTTTCTGTGATTGTCCGTTGTTGTGAGACATTTTCAATATTAGCACTTTATGAGTTTTCACAAATAAATTACCCTGAATACTTCACCTCGTCGCCAGTATTATATCGGGAGATACTGTAAGCTGAGGACTTTCGGATAAACAAGAATTGGGTTATATATATGATTTATTTGCAACTATACAATTTGTACAAGTCGAGAAAATGGGAGTTCAAGTTGGGTGTAAGGGAAGCGAGCACGTTCTAGCGACCAGTTGGTGTGGGGTTGATTCAACACCAACTCTCTTTGACACTCCCTTGCTATTCCGTGCATTTCACTTCCGCCGTAAGCGTGGCCTATGATGTTGTTGCCCCTGTCCCGGGCGTCATCTTGATTGCTGTATGCGTCCAAATGACTTCCGTTCAATTTAGATCAGCTTGTTTGCTGCTATAGGTTCTCTTATTATAAATTAACTTGTCGGGCTATACTACCCGACCTTCCGACCAGCGCATTTCTAATGTAATATGGATGTTATTGACGACCGTCTACCCACCGGAAATCTTCTTCGTTACGCATTGACATTGCCCTGGTATGGGGACATAACAATGTTCTAAGCCGTTACTGTTTAACCGTCTCTGCACAACGGTATCAGATATCTATTCTCTTGCCAAATTCTTCGATCAACCTAGCAAGTACTTCAAGCAATATATACTGACGAGAATTTTTGCTACTTGCTCGAGGAACAATATCCAGATAATGCTGTATGTACAGCGACTGCTCCAAAACCGTCGTCGGAGTGGGAGCTGCCGCTGCGTGTGAGGCAACCTCACGTACGGCTACACTCCCACCAGAAGCCTCCGTTTTTGCACACGAATTAGTCATTTCAATTCTAAGAAAAAGGCCTATCCAACTACGTTTTTTTGTCGTCCGAGTGTTTTTACTCGGCTCAAATCTCTATATTATACACAGCCCGCTCAACACGTAAAATGCAACGCGACTTCTTTACAATGTCCGAGGCAGGCCAAACCGTCGAATTCTGCTGAATCCCGTGTCACACGGGAATAAGGGAAAACGAGCCTGCAGACACCCACGCTCATCAAGCAATATCACCTTACACAACTAAGATTGGTTCACCATCATCAACTCTTCATAACGTCCCGACAAAACGATATTTGGATTTCAGCCAAATATTCATCGAAGAATGGGAAACTGTGTTTTCCAACTGGAGAGGCCAAATATTCATCAACCGCCTTTGCACAGGACACACATGGATAACTCACAACTATCTAATGGACGCATGCATGTGACTCTTTGCGTCATCATGTCCTTGGTGCCACCAAGAGGTAACGAGCGTGAAGCACCTACTGCCTGAGTGCAACGCACTCACCACAGTTCGATGAATTTTCGTGAATCCCCTTTCACTCCACGAAGCCTTCTCACTGACCTCCCTAACAGGAAAAGGGAAACCAACAGGCCAATACAAAGCCGATAAAAATTTAATTGTTCCAAAAAGATTTTTTTCATGCCTCACAAACAACACAGAAACAAGGATCTGTTCATGAAGCTACGTATAAATCCGGAATTTTAGTGGAAATATTATTGCTGTATGCTTGGATATATACAACAATTCTAAATAATTGTAATATCGATAAAGCTGCTGCTCCTGCACACAGAGTGCGAGCCTATTAGAAATGATCAGCATGCTGCACCCAACAAGAGGCTCAGAAAGGTTTGCGTCAGAGCTTTGATGGAGCTGGACCACTTCAGCCAATCTCGCCTGAAGGACATCAGATGGTGAATGAGAAATAATTGTTACTTGAATATCTCATAATAACAGAGTTTACTTTAGTAGCGTGGGTGCGTCTCGTGAGACACTGACACGGGGCGAGCGGCTTATAAGACTGAAACGGTACGTGCGACTCATGAGACGCTGACACGGAGCGTGCAGCTCATGTGACGCTAACACGGAACGTGCTGCTCATGAGCCCGACACGAGGCCGTACGGCTCATAAGACGCTGAAGCGGGGCGTGCACGCTTTGAGACGCTGACCCTAAGCTTGCGTTCTGCTCATGAACGCTGACACGTAGCGTGTGATTCATGAGACGCTGACCGGAGCGTGCGGCGCATAAGGTGCTAATTTACTGGGCATGAGGCTCGTGAGACTCTAAGTATTGATTTTCTAGTAATTTATCTTTAATTTGGCTAGTGAGTGAGAGCTAAGCTTAGGGGCTTGTTGTTGGCAGCCAGTTGTTGAGAGCGTGTCGGCTACACGTGTTTTACCTGTCGCGCCAACGACGGTGAAACGGGACTTGTAATCTGCTCTGGTGTCACTTGGGAACCCGGTTGAAAGATGAAAGTCGCATCACTTTGATGATGCATAATAACAATCGATTTGAATTTAACGTTGGAGTCATTATTATCGCGCCAGTATGCTCTTTATGCTTCAATTCGGTAGTAGGGAGAGACACCTTAATACAACGCCGTTATTGTTCCAGCAATGGGATGAGGGTATCAGCTCTTTATGCTGCAATTCGGTAGTAGGGTGAGACACTTTAATACAACGCCGTTATTGTTCCAGCAATGGGATGAGGGTATCAGCTCTTTATGCTGCAATTCGGTAGTAGGGTGAGACACTGTTTAATACAACGCCGTTATTGTTCCAGCAATGGGATGAGGGTATCAGATCTTTATGCTGCAATTCGGTAGTAGGGTGAGACACTGTTTAATACAACGCCGTTATTGTTCCAGCAATGGGATGAGAGTATCAGCTCTTTATGCTGCAATTCGGTAGTAGGGTGAGACACTGTTTAATACAACGCTCTTATTGATCCAGCAATGGGATGAGGGTATAATTCGAAAGTCGTTGTTAATTCCAACAAAGGCTTTAGTCCGTCAACCTGTTGCATCTAATCCCTTTCCAGAATTTGCTAAAACTTAGTTCTCATGTAATCATGACTAGGAATACAGCATCTGATAGCTCACTACTATGGAGGACTAAAAAGCTTGTAGAAAGTTGCTTTCAAATTACTGATACAGACACTAGGCCGTATCCCCCAGAAAGGGGGGTGGCCGACGGCAAGGCGCACCTCACACCCTCATACGCTCACACTCACACAACTTAGCCCTTTTGTGCTAAAGGGTCCGGCCGGTAGCCCCTCAAGTTACACTCTGGGTCCCGAGTGATGTCCGAGGAACCGTCGTCGGCAGCAGGGCCCGACAGTTTTCACTGGTTTACCCCCACCGCGTCACAATGACCGGGCCCCCCACCCACGCCCATCCCGACAGCGGGATGCCAAGGGCGGGAAAGCACATCCGAGCAGCGTCTAAATCAACCATTCACAATCATTCTCCACTTACGCCTGTTCATTGCACGCTCTCTCGCTACCTCCACATTCATGTCTCTCCTTCCCAACGCCTGCTTCAGACCATCCATCCACCCAAACTTCGGTCTACCTCTAGGCCTGCGACCACTCACCTCCGCATTCATCACCCTTTTCACCAATCTCCCTTCATCCATCCTCTCCATGTGCCCGAACCATCTCAGTACACGCGAATCCACTCTGTTCTCCAACTTCTTCACCATCCCTGTTCTGCTTCGAACCACGTCGTTGGTGATCCG
>SDVV010021446.1:0-13129 GCA_016164225.1 Gammarus roeselii
CATACAGCCGAACGGGCAATGCGTTAAGTATGTGTGTATAGACATACAGCCGAACGGGCAATGCGTTAAGTATGTATGTATAGACATACAGCCGAACGGGCAATGCGTTAAGTATGTGTGTATAGACATACAGCCGAACGGGCAATGCGTTAAGTATGTGTGTATAGACATACAGCCGAACGGGCAATGCGTTAAGTATGTGTGTATAGACATACAGCTAAACGGACAGTGCGTTAAGTATGTATGTATAGACATACAGCCGAACGGGCAATGCGTTAAGTATGTGTGTATAAACATACAGCCGAACGGGCAATGCGTTAAGTATGTGTGTATAGACATACAGCCGAACGGGCAATGCGTTAAGTATTTTGTATAGACATACAGCCGAACGGGCAATGCGTTAAGTATGTGTGTATAGACATACAGCCGAACGGGCAATGTATTAAGTATGTGTGTATAGACATACAGCCGAACGGGCAATGTATTAAGTATGTGTGTATAGACATACAGCCGAACGGGCAATGCGTTAAGTATTTTGTATAGACATACAGCCGAACGGGTAATACAAGAACAATGTGATAAGGGCTAAGAAAAGACGAATGATCGTCGGAAAATAATTCCGTTTTTATTCATGCTCGTTGCAGCTTGAGTCTTGACCGAATTATCTCAAAACTTCGAGTCCAACTGATAAGTCAATACAATGAGCCGTCGTACGGAACGGCCATTTCCTGAGTAGAATATTTAAGAGTTCCACGTGAATGTTGACCCCTTCTTGCTTTACTCTTCAAGTCGTTTTCAGTCTCGAGACTGCTAAAGACCACGTGTAAGTCTCTGCGCCTAATGCTCATATTGAGAGCTCCATCTGGCGAGTTACACTCGCAATAAGCGTTGCACTCCCAGTGTTATTATCTTAATGAGAGCTATCATCCTGATGAGAGCTATCATCCTCATGAGAGCTATCATCTTAATGAGAGCTATCATCTTAATGAGAGCTTTCATCTTAATGAGAGCTATCATCTTAATGAGAGCTATCATCTTAATGAGAGCTACCATCCTAATGAGAGCTATCATCCTAATGAGAGCTATCATCCTAATGAGAGCTATCATCCTCATGAGAGCTATCATCCTAATGAGAGCTATCATCCTAATGAGAGCTATCATCCTAATGAGAACTATCATCCTAATGAGAGCTATCATCCTAATGAGAGCTATCATCCTAATGAGAGCGATCATCCTAATGAGAGCTACATACTAACTAAGTGCAGGGTCTTTACTAAGAATAACTGCTGAAAGCGGAACGTGGTATGAACTGTGAGAAATATATTCCATTGTATATTTCTGTATATTCCAAGAAAATATTGTGTTGACCGCGTATTTACAAAACATTACTATGAAATAAATAATACTACGCTGGAAAAAACTAAGTTATTGAATTCAACTGTAAACGTTCAGTTTATTTTTTTATCGCCGATTTCGTTATTTAGTGAAATAAAATGTATAAAATATATTACCTGCTGATCTACTATTATAAAGATTTCAATGAAAGTATTTCATAATCTACAGATAACATCTGCAAATACATAACTAAATCCAGAGAAAGTGTTTAAATATTTTTCCATTGCAATAAATTAGCCTCCACACGTCATCGTGAAGGCCGTGACACTTCCCGGCCGAAGACAAACATGGACGCAATTCAACTTCCCCTTTCTGATGTATTGGCGCTAGGAATATTGCCCTGCTCGGCTAGGCTGGGAATGTTGTTCCGCTCGGCTAGGCTAGGAATGTTGCCCCGCTCGGCTAGGCTAGGAATGTTGCCCCGCTCGGCTGGTTGCAGGAGTGAATTGCATCCAAAACAGCTGGCTTGTTACGTTTAATCTTGCCCAACACGACTGGTTTGATGGGATAAATCTTCTCCAATACGACTGGTTTGATGGGGATGAATCTTGTTAAACACGACTGGTTTGCTGGGGATGAATCTTGTTAAACACGACTGGTTTGCTGGGGATGAATCTTGTTAAACACGATTGGTTTGCTGGGGATGAATCTTGTTAAACACGACTGGTTTGCTGGGGATGAATCTTGTTAAACACGACTGGTTTGCTGGGGATGAATCTTGTTAAACACGACTGGTTTGCTGGGGATGAATCTTGTTTAACACGGCTATTTTGATATGGACGAATCTTGTCCAGTGCGGCTTGAAATGATCTTTGTAGATGATAGCACAGGCCTGAAGAGTGCTTCTATGTTTGGGCTGAACGGGTGAGGGCGTTTATAGCCTTGACTATTTCTAAACTTTAATTAATCATTGTGTTCTGTTAGAAGACCAGGGGGATTACATGAGACCGTGTATATTATTTACCGGTCCATGAGGTTTTAGAATGAAGATGTCGAGTGATCAAAATGTCCTCGGGTGTAATGAACGGTCGATAGAAATGATCCATGTTGTAAGGGACGCTATGTTTCCGTGAAATGTTGCAGGATCACTCGAAGGGTTAACTTCCAGTGACTGAGATCAGCCAAATCACGTTTCTGAGAAAATTCGCGTTTTTGAGAAGGAATGAGCACAATTTCGAGTGCAGGTACTTCTAACAAAGTTGCAGGTAAACGTAAGGATTTTTGAAAAAATCAACCATATTACCTTAAGAAGGAATCACCGCCACTCACTGTAGCTGCGGTCACGGCCAATGTTAACATTGTCACGACTGAAAATAGTGTATCGAATGTGCCACTAACAATATTTATGTTGGTATAGAAACGATCAGCATGGGTCATTGTAAGAGAATTAAAGAACATCAGGGTAGTTTGAAATAATGATATTCCCTGAGAGGATTGTGGAGGTATGCCTTTCAAAGATTGATTGTCGTGTTAGATTTCTTTCTTTCTAGCTTCACACGAGCCAAGCAGTAGCGCATCGGGATGTAGTGCACGCAATTGTTATGTGGCTTCAAAGATATTATGTGGCTTCATGAGCCCGTTTGACAATAAATAATGATCGTCCTATTACAGTTATCTCAGTATCCAAAGTCCTGAAGCAGATCATTCTCGCAAGATAGCAAACGTATTTGTTCACGACGGACAGTTCGTTTCGTTTCAAGGACGGCCATGGTACGGAAATGGCGATATTTGCATTGAAACACAGAATACTACAGAAGCAGGGACTCTCCTGTCTCTATGTGCTTCTTAGATGCAAAGATAGCGTTAGGTAGAGTAAATTACTGGACATTGTTTTGAATTTTTATTGAGAGGTGAACCCCTCCTCATACCGTTGAGTTGCTTGTGTTCTGGTGAGGGGGGCAGGGAATACTTGAGCGGTGGGGTAGTTCAAGATCAGCTCCGTATCAATGCATCAATGGACTCATGCAAGTAGGACAATTTTTTACTATTAATAAACGACGTTTAACCGGTGATCTGAATTACCTGGTTGGCAAGAAGAAAGGTGTCAGTATCTGTTACTGTGTAAATAATCTTCTCTATGTTTATGATGGTGTGAGATGCTTCAATCCTCATGGTGGTCCTACATGAGGTACTAGAGATTTGTATTCATATTGCTCAGCCCCATGATATGGTGTATAACACTACAAAAACTGTGTGCTGGTAAGACCATAAGATCCTTAACGTTACTTCTCGACTGATGCTAAGCTAGATGGTTTCACACTTGATTTTGTGGACGAATTTCAGTATCGGGGGCATATTGCTTTTTTTGAAGATGGCACTGATGAAAAGGATGTGGGAAAGCATACCAAACGACAAAATGGCGTTACTTCCATGCCTATACGGACGTCCAACTTTGGTCCAAGAGAAGCAATAACACAGTTTTCCAAATCATATTGTTACCCAATTTACTGCAATGCTCTGTTGATTGATTGCCCCCAGTATAACATAAGCAATCCGGTTCAGGACTCGCCGAAGCAGTGTTCATGTTTCTTAACATGAATAAGGGGTACACAAGACATTTATATGGTCTTCACTTTGTGTTATAATCTCATTACTATCTGTACGTATTAGGTTATAGTTTACCCGATGATGTACAACACTGAACCACTTTTCTGCAAAGGCCATGCAATGCTAACAGCCCTCATGATGAGGGAAAATGCCATGCAATGCTAACAGCCCTCATGATGAGGGAAAATGCCATGCAATGCTAACAGCCCTCATGATGAGGGAAAATGCCATGCAATGCTAACAGCCCTCATGATGAGGGAAAATGCCATGCAATGCTAACAGCCCTCATGATGAGGGAAAATGCCATGCAATGCTAACAGCCCTCATGATGAGGGAAAATGCCATGCAATGCTAACAGCCCTCATGATGAGGGAAAATGCCATGCAATGCTAACAGCCCTCATGATGAGGGAAAATGCCATGCAATGCTAACAGCCCTCATGATGAGGGAAAATGCCATGCAATGCTAACAGCCCTCATGATGAGGGAAAATGCCATGCAATGCTAACAGCCCTCATGATGAGGGAAAATGCCATGCAATGCTAACAGCCCTCATGATGAGGGAAAATGCTATGCAATGCTAACAGCCCTCATGATAAGGGAAAATGCCATGCAGTGATAACAGCCCTCATGATAAGGGAAAATGCCATGCAATGCTAACAGCCCTCATGATAAGGGAAAATTCCATGCAATGCTAACAGCCCTCATGATAAGGGAAAATGCCATGCAATGCTAACAGCCCTTATGGGGAAGGAAAAGGCTATGCAATGCTAACAGTCCACATGAGGAGGGAAACGACCATGCAATGCTAACAGCACTCATGTGAAGGAAAATGCCCGTGCAATGCTAACAGCACTCATGTGGAGGGAAATGCCTATGCAATGCTAACAACAATCATGAAGAGGGAGATGAACGTTTCCCGCAAAAGCTCAACCGTGTTTCCGTCAACCGTGTACCCGTCAACCGTGTACCCGTCAACCGTGTACACGACTGTCAGCAGAATGGAACGTAACATAAGTTTCCTCCTAATTAAAAAACTTTGTCATGAGCTCCGAAGAATGATATCAAGGGAACGACCCGGCTTGTTTGTCGGGTGGAATCCTCTGCAGTATGGATGGTTTGTTGCAAGGAATCTTGTCCGAACGGATCGTTTGTTGCAAAAAATCCTGTCCAACGGCTACTTTTTTGTATGTAATCTTGTCCAAACGGATGGTTTGTTCCATGGAATCCTGTTCAAACGGATAGTTTGTGTGTGTTGCATTGTATCCTGTTCAAACTGATGGTTTGTTCCATGGAATCCTGTTCAAATGGATGGTTTGTTGCCTGGAATCCTGTTCAAACGGATGGTTTGTTGCATGGAATTCTGTTCAAACGGATGGTTTGTCACGTGGAACCGTGTCTAACGCTGATGGTTTTGGAACCGAGTCTTGTCAACCCTGGTTGTTCGCTTCCGACTTTTTTTTGGCAGCGCTATTAAAAAAGAATTTTCTTCGGCTCAGCAGGATCTGGCGGGATGAAAGGGGCGGGATAAAGAAGGTTGCTACCTTTCCAGAAGACGTAAGGAAAAGGAGGCATGGCTCGTGAATTTTAATTATAATAAATGAAAGGAGGTGGGCCAAGATAAATTAGAACGCTTGAGTTTATCATGCGATCAAGCAAGCCGCCGTATGCTGTTCATTAGTTGCCATTAATCGCATTATGCGTTCACTAAGTACATCTTCTAATCGCGCTTGCCCAAGCGTTAGTCCTGGTTTCATCGACGAGCCAGTTCCTGTTGAAGCATCGACGAGCCAGTTCCTGTTGAACCATCGACGTGCCAGTTCCTGTTGAACCATCGACGAGCCAGTTCCTGTTGAACCATCGACGTGCCAGTTCCTGTTGAACCATCGACGAGCCAGTTCCTGTTGAACTATCGACGAGCCAGTTCCTGTTGAACCATCGACGTGCCAGTTCCTGTTGAACCATCGACGTGCCAGTTCCTGTTGAACCATCGACGTGCCAGTTCCTGTTGAACCATCGACGTGCCAGTTCCTGTTGAACCATCGACGTGCCAGTTCCTGTTGAACCATGTTCCACCTCGTTAGGATGTTCACTGGGAAAATATTTGTTGTGGAACCGACATTTTTACACATGCGACGCCGAAGTTGGTTATGCTTATACTCTGCGGACTTGGTACCTGTGCGGATGACACCAATTTTTTTTGGCAGTTGGTTTCCAATGAAAATTGCAATTCCCCCCGTAAATGGCCCTTCACATACTAATACGGATGATGGGCTGGCTGATGGCCACATAGTTTGTTGATTCAAATATTTTTTCGACATTTGTCAGGATTATAAACCAGCTCAATAAAATACTCCTGGTTACGTGGAATACTCACCATTAAATGAAGTGGGGAGTTCCACATATTAGAGAATAATTACTTACAACAAAGCATCGCTTTTGTAGGCCTATTCAAATGCATATGAGTATTTGAGTCGCCGTGAGTGGATACCTTGCTTTACACTATCTCCACCGGGTAGACGGCATCGGAGCGCGCGGTGGCGCCAGCGTACGAGACACTTCTCACGGCTGATTAATGTGATCCTCGTGGAGAAAGCTCCCATCTAATGTACGTCAATCTGGAAATATGTGAATGCATATCCAATTCGCATGGGTCATCACATAATTCACATCGAATGTGAATTAGTATGTTTAATAAGTACTACCCATCATCCTACATTGCACTGATCTATGTGTAGGGCGTGTCGAAGGGTCCGTCTTATGCTTGCATTCCTGTTTTCTTGGAATTCGTTCAACTTGGAATATGTACTAGTATCACATTTGTTATATTTCGCTTTGCTCGACGGTGCAGCAGTGGGAGATAATTCATTCATAGCCAACCTATAACGTGGGAACCAAATAGGCTTTTCCAGCCTTTCATTCAACGAGGCAGGGAATATTATTGCAACATTTGCGTTCAATTTTCTATCTGCTGAAAGAGTTCTGCCACAAAGAATTATTCAATAGATAGCGAATATGAACATTTCATGTGTTGCATTAGTCATATCAATTAACTAATTGTCGTTAGGCAATGTGCAGGAATTATGGTTCTCCTCCTCTACATGAATTTGTTTTTTTGAATAAAGGTCTTGGGCTCGAGTTTGCAAACAAATAATTTATCAAAATTGTCATATTAAAATTCGGTTTTAATTGCCGGATTTCATTCAACAATTCATATTGAAGTTCGTCCTCGTCACACCATCCGCTAACCCTCTTGAAGTTCCTCCTCTTGAAGTTCGTCCTCGTCACACCATCCGCTAACCCTCTTGAAGTTCGTCCTCTTGAAGTTCGTCCTCGTCACACCATCCGCTAACCCTCTTGTCATGTGCCTTCCGGTTGTCGTTACTCTGTCGCCCCAAGCCAAGACACATGTGGTCGAAGTCACCTGAGTGATTGAGAACGATAAACGCTTCTCTGTCGCCTCAAACCAGGAAACATGTGGTCGAAGTCTCCAGAGTGATTGAGAACGATGAACACTTCTCTGTCGCCTCAAGCCAGGAAACATGTGGTCGAAGTCTCCAGAGTGATTGAGAACGATGAACACTTCTCTGTCGCCTCAAACCAGGGCATATGTAGTCGAAGTCTCCAGAGTGATTGCGAACGATGAACACTTCTCTGTCGCCTCAAACCAGGAAACATGTGGTCGAAGTCTCCAGAGTGATTGAGAACGATGAACACTTCTCTGTCGCCTCAAACCAGGAAACATGTGGTTGAAGTCTCCAGAGTAATTGAGAACAATGAACACTTCTCTGTCGCCTCAAACAAGGGCACATGTGGTCGAAGTCTCCAGAGTGATTGAAAAAGATGAACACTTCTCTGTCGCCTTAAACCAGGAAACATGTGGTCGAAGTCTCCAGAGTTATGGAGAAAGATGTACGCTTCTCTGTCGCCACAAACCAGGGCAAATGTGGTCGAAGTCTCCAAAGTGATTGAGAACGATGAACACTCACCTGATCCGACTACACTGATACTTTTTCCTGGGCGTAAATTATTTGAGTCCGTTGTTTTCGGAGCAGAGTTTAATTCTTGGAGACCTGGTGTCAGTTGTCATGTATAAATTATTTGAGCTCAGTTGGGCTCGATAGAAAAAAAAAACACTTTTAACGTGCTACCTGCTCAATAAAGAGATTGAACCCTTCGCTCGTTCAGTCTTCAGCTACCGCCGACCCTGACCAAACTACTCTTCACGATGAGTACCTCCCTTCATTCACTTCGTCAGGGGAGCCCTCCCTTCCCATATTGCGTCTGGGGTACCTATCTCGCACGGTTTCTTAAGGATTTAAGAATTTGAAGGATTTTTAAGGATTTAAAATTTATTTGGTTATAATGACATGTTGACAAAATAACAGAAATATCAGAATACACAGATGATACGCACCAAGTCTTCGTCAGCGTGAGCTGTTCTGAAGACAACATTTGTTACTTAGGTGAATTTAATATTAACCTAAAGCTAGGGTTGAGGAGTAAGGACCAACCGATGGACATTGTTGGAGGACATCCTCTACTCTCCACTTTCTAATATGTCGAGACAGATGCAAGCATTACATTGGACCATTCATTTCAAGAAAAATAAGCAGAGTTAGTCGCTTCACCGACGTTTACTTTTACCATGACTATTTACTGTTCAACTGTCATCAACTAAGCTTGAGAGCAGAAAATGTCCGACATGAGGTTGTCTATTACATTACTCACACATTGTTTGGCGTACGATGGCGCCAATTTGAAACTAACTGCATAGTTTGCATGACACATTAACATATGCACACAGGAAAGAAATATTTCAGTGGTTCATAATCGATGGGTACACTAAATGAACGGATTTCTAAATGAACAAGATAATTGGGAATTTGAGCATATGAGGCGAGAGAAAAAATAGAATGAAAGCATCTATAACATGAAACGATGAAACATAAATAGTTAACAAGGTAAATTACATAGCAGAAGTAAATTACAATTCAAGAGTTTCTGCACGTACAAGTTCAAACAGGTATAATTTTAGTTTACGTTTAAAGGTAGCAATACTTCTGCCCGTCCTAATATCGAATTCCAGGTTTTAGCAGCTCTTAATCTTAAGGATAGTTGGGACTGTGTTGACGAGTTTCGGGGAATTTGCCAATCCGCATTGTTGCGAAGATCGTACATAGGATTATTGCTAATGAAAAAATCGTTAACGATGTAAGTTAAATGATTCAAAGATTTGTAGACAAACACTGCAGCGGAAAAGTTAATGATTTGACACAGTGTGAGAATGTTCCATTGACAAAACAGAGGCAACGTGTGGTCACGTCTGGTGGCATTTGATAGTGTTCTGATGACACGCTTTTGACTAAGAACGATAGTTCTTAAGTTTGTTTTGTAGGTAGACGCATACACGTTTACACAATATGTCACAAAAGGATGAATAGGGCTATAGTACATAAGACTTTCAACAGGAGTGGTAAGAAAATTTCTAATTTTGTATAGAATGCCACACGATTTGGATAATTTCCCGGCAACAAATGAGACGTGATCATTCCAGTTAAGTCTCTGATCTACTTTTACGCCGAAAAACTTTGTTTATGCTACATATGCCACCTGTTGACTGTTCAATTCGACTTGTGTGTTAGGAATGAGTATCATCCTCCTGGAAAAGATTATGACCTGCGTCTTGTCGACATTTAGCGTCAGCTTGTTGGATGTGAACTAGTTTGAAATGTGAACCAATTGATTATTCATATTAGTAATAGTATCATTGAGTTTTTTCCCGGTCGAATAAACTGTAGTATTATCTGCAAAAAGTACATAGGATAACCTGTTGCTAGTGTTTACAATGTCATTAATATGTATAATGAAGAGCAAAGGCCCGAGGATCGACCCTTGCGGAACTCCTATATTTAACGTACTGGCAGATGATTGTTTATTCAAAGTCATTAGGTGTTTTCTATCAAGGAGATAACTTTTTATCCAGCTCTTATCGATGGAACTAACTCCATAATGCTGTAATTTTGCAACCAAAATCTCATGCTTCGCGCAATCAAAAGCTTTGCTAAGATCCATAAAAGTTACAACGGTGACTTTACCACTGTCAAACCCATCAACAACGTCTCCAGCAAATGTTAATACAGCATGCTCTGTTTTTCTGAAAGCTTGGAAGCCAAATTGATTTTGGCTTAGTATGTTATTTGAGACAAAATTAGTATATAGTCTAGCATAAAATACTTTTTCATAAACTTTGCTTAAGACGGGCAGGACGGATATTGGGCAATAATTTTTTATGTCTATTTTGCTTTCATTTTTATATATTGGACTAATTTTAGCGATTTTGAGTGCATCAGGAAAAAACTCCTTGCATGAGAGACTTATTGATAAGTTGGGTCAAGGAAGCTACAATAGTCCCTGATATAGCTTTAATTACATTGGTTGGGATGTTATCCCAGCCAGTGCTGCAACTATTTTTTAAATCAATAATGATTGATTTGCTGTTCACAAATTGCATTCTCTAAATAATGTTGTAAAGGGATGTTGTTACTGATAATTGATTCACTTAGAGTATCAGGAAAACTATCGAAGTAATTACTGCAAGCATTTGAAATCGTTTGAGGATCAGTGATGACTTCATAATCAATAACAAAATTGAATCCGAATTACTCTGTTTATTTTTTCCTAGAAGGCTGCTTATGATTTTTCAGACTTTTTTGCTAGTTTCTTACGAGGTCTCTATCATATTTTGGATATAGTTTTCACGAGTTTTCATGAGTGAACGCATTTTTGAATCGTTTAAATTCATCTCTACGAGTGATGGGATGCCTTTTGTATCTACGGTACAGTCAGTCATTCTCTTTTTGTGAGGCAAGTAAACCAGGTGTCATCCACGGATTCATACCTTGTTTGTAGTTGAGCTCTTTAGTTGTAAGCGGAAAATGCACCTCGAACAGTTCAATTAATATACTATGGAACTGCGTGGAAGCTTCGTTTCATTTTACTGTGGATAGTATCTCATTAAAGTCGTAAGCTCCAAGCACCTCTTTAAAGCTTTGAATGTTACGGTCGCTATATTTACGATAGGTAATTATAGTCGGATTACGGGGTTTGTCAGAATTCGGTTTTTGAATGAAAATTGGGTAATGGTCGGGGACATCGGAAATGATCACAGCTGCACGTGTTACACTATTAACATCGTTGAGGAAAATGTTATCTAATAATGTTGCGGATCCAGCAGCTGTACGCGTTGGTTTAGTAGTCAATGGGTACAGACCATGAGAAATAAAATTATTACAATAGTCAGCAACTAAATTCGATCTATTATACTGAAGCAGATTTACGCTGAAATCACCCATAATATGCACTTTATTAAGGGCTACGTCGATGCCACTGTTAATTTCATTCATCTCCAACGAGAAACTTTCTACCGATATTTCAGAGGCTCTACGGTGAACCATACCTATTGAATTAACTTCGTTATCACAATAAATGTCGACAAAAAAGTCTCAATTCCTGGCCTGATGAAAGAGAGTTCAGGTCTCGGTACAAAAGTTAGCCTGTTATTTATAAATAAACAAACGCCTCCCTTATTACTCATATTATTGTTTGTATTCATATTGTAACCTGATAAATTATATAAGTCCTACAATTTATTTGTCAATTTGGTTTCACAGAGCCCAAGCACAGTAGATGCAAAATGGTCTGTTATAGTGATTTGAAGGCTAAGAAAGTTCTCTTGCAAACTTGCAACATTTAATGCCATGCAGATGAAATTGTTTCTTAATGAAATTGTGTGGCGAGGGTGCTCATCACCAGGGATTATTGGACACTCCGGAATATTCATTCTCATTTGTGAATCTGGATCGATTTCGTGGCGAACTTTGTTGGAATTATTTTAAATTTCGTGCACAGCACGACCAAAGAAATCAACATTGTTTACTTGTTCCTCCATTTAGAGTTTTGAGCTGTTAATAAAGAAGTTCGGGGGGCTGCTTGTTCATTTACAAATATGTTGTATTTAATTTTCGTTACGATCATATCTTATGTAGAACACTCACCAATTTACAAAATTTGATGACATATAATGGAGAATGTCGCAGAGAGAAAGTTGTTGATGATTTCGTGGATACCTCTCCATCTCACACTCCATTTCGTGGATACCTCTCCATCTCACACCACGGCGTCCGGGGTATCTTCCTACTCTGACGGGGTTAGGGGAACCCTCTTCCTTCACGGTGTCGAAGGTACCATAGTTTTCTCATGCATCACGGTGTTGGGAATAGTGCCTTCCCTCGTGATGTTGGTAGTAACCCCATCCCTCACGGTGTCGAGAGTGCTTCTCTTCCTTCAAGGTGGCGAGGGCACCCTCCCAGTTTCCCAGTAAATCAAACTCTTTCCAATTTGCTCCGTGTTCTACCAACAAATTAACATCAGACACATCCGATTGCAATCCAAGGTAGCTCCATATTGTCCTGCATCGTTCGCAGGACTGATCAGGACGTATCATCCTGCATCGTTTGCAGGGCTGATCAGGACGTATCATCCTGCATCGTTTGCAGGGCTGATCAGGACGTATCGTCCTGCTTCGTTTGCAGGGCTGATCAGGACTTATAGTCCTGCATCGTTCGCAGGGCTGATCAGGACGTATCGTCCTGCATCGTTTGCAGGGCTGATCAGGACGTATCGTCCTGCATCGTTTGCAGGGCTGACCAGAACGTCTCATCCTGCATCGTTTGCAGGGTTGATCAGGACGTATCGTCCTGCATTGTTTGCAGGGCTGATCAGGACGTATCGTCCTGCATCGTTTGCAGAACTGATCGGGCTGATCAGGACGTATCGTCCTGCATCGTTTGCAGGGCTGATCAGGACGTATCGTCCTGCATCGTTTGCAGGGCTGATCAGGACGTATCGTCCTGCATCGTTTGCAGGGCTGATCAGGACGTATTGTCCTGCATTGTTTGCAGGGCTGATCAGGACGTATCGTCCTTCATCTTTTGCAGGGCTGATCAGGACGTATTGTCCTGCATTTTTTGCAGAGCTGATCAGGACGTATTGTCCTGCATTTTTTGCAGGGCTGATCAGGACGTATCGCCTTGCATCATTTGCAGTGTTGATCAGGACGTATCGTCCTGCATCGTTTGCAGGGCTGTTCAGGACGTATTGTCCTGCATCGTTTGCAGGGCTAATCA
>SDVV010021447.1:0-13129 GCA_016164225.1 Gammarus roeselii
TATAAAATAAGTACCCACCTGTCTCCATTCCTGTAGAATCTGCATCGGCGGGCTTTCCGCTCCTCGCTTTGACGCACTAATGGCACTCTGTTGACGGGCGAGGGTGATGCCCTTCCTCTTCTTATATTTGCAGGGGCAGCCAACCCTCCCCCACTTTGTGACGACAAACTTGAGGCCGTCATCAGAGACTCACTCATGTTGACACTTTTGGATTGATCAGTCATTGTGTTGTTTGAGGTGCTTGTGAGTCCAGTATTTGAAGACTGGGCATTAGATGCATCAGCTGAAGCACTGTCAGAAGCTGGAGGTGCAACAGTGAGTGCCAGTCCACCAGTCCATCCTCGTGTGCTAAGGACACCACATTCTGACGAACTCATTTTATAGGAGCTCAATATATACCTATCCACCTTTAGCTATCAAGTGTAATGTAACTAGCCACCTGGACTAAAAAAATTACAACTACCAACCTAATTATTTAAAGGTTGCCTACAGATATGCTATGAAAAGTGTATTTTTATATAGCTACATAGCTAATAACTATTTGACAAAACACTGATTGCTGAACAAATATAACAAAATTTAAATGCAGATAATGATTTGGCTGGATATGGGAGAAAAATCAAATTGGGTTTCTCACCTTGGTTGCCTCAAGACCACCCCACAACCCAGCAAGGCTAGAGTGCAAAGCATGACAAGAGGCACAATGCCATAGTACGCCAGACTGCAAAAACCCAGTAAAATGATAGAGCGGAAAAAAAACTGGAAATTTATGCTTTAAGCAGCAGTTTTGTTGTTGTTGGTCACAAAATAAAACTTACACATACATATACATATATATATATATGTATATACATACACTACAAAAAAATACATACATGCTTACACACACATCCCTACAAATGAATTACACTTCATCACTCTAAGTCAAAATCTAAAAATTCCTTGTACATCAGATCAGCAAGAACTTGCTTATAGCATGTGATGTCTGTGAACTGCACTATGTAAGCAGGCAAGCCATTCCACACACCACAACACATCTCACACTGAATGACCTACTGCCGACATCAAAAGAGCAAGAAGGAAACACCAGCTTCAGCACATGTCCTCTAGTGTACCAACTCTCAGAGCCAAAGAAAACATAGTTAGCAAGTCCTCTGCTTTACCATGCAAAATTGTCCAATATTTGATCAGGTCTGCCCTAAGAAGCCGACCTGTAACGGAAAACAAATCCAGGCTCCTCAATTAAACACAGTAGCCCATGCCAGGAAGTCCATCAATGTTTTTAGTCCATCTCCTCTGGAAAAACTTCAACAGCCTGCAGTCCCCCAATATCCAGTGTTCCAAACGCAGGAAGCATACTCAATAAGGGGATGGATGAGCAAAACATCTAGGAACAGCATAAATTAACGTGACCTGCAAACAGTTGATCTCAACAAACAGTTGGCCAACCCACCAGCCTTTGCAGCCACAACACAAATATGATGGTGGAATTGGAGACTGGTATCTACACTGACACCCAAGTCTCTGTGTGTAGGGACAAACTTCCATGTTCTGCCCTGCAAGACATATAAACTGGTTGACTGGAACCAAAGCATCAAAATCGATTCAATCTCTATAAAAGAACAGCACAAAACACTTATACGGATTCAGTCTAAGGTTCCAGGACCGTGCAACTGAGTCAACTGTGTCCAACCCACTTTGCAGTGGATGGACACCTCTAGCCGCAGACTCAGTGTCCTTGCCCGAATATCTCAAGTACAACTTGTTTTCATCAGCAAATGCTTTGAACTTGCACGTAAGACCCTAGAGATGTGATTACTATAGATCAGGAACAGCAGCGTCCCAAGGACAGAGCTCTGGAGCACACCACTCCTCACAGCAACTGGGCTGCTCACGCTGCCATTCACATAAACGCTCATCACTCTGCCAGAGAGGAATATAGAGATCCAGGCTAGCAAAAAATTACGAACGCCTAAGGATTCCAATTTTGACAGGAACATGGCATGACTCACCACATCAAATGCCTTCGAGAAATCCTGCATCACGACATCCACAATATATCCCTCATCATTCCACCTTCCAACATCATCATAGGTCAACAGCAATTGGTCCTCAGTGTTACAGCCTCTCTGAAAACCATACTGATGGGGTGACAAAATATTATTGCTCTCAAGATACTCAGTCAACTGGGATACAACCATTCTTTCCATCGATTTGCAGCAAACTGATGTCAAGCTCACAGGATCAGTGTGGGACTTTGCCTTGATTATTGGTACAACCAGCAAGCTGCTCCAGGCTTCAGGGACCATTACTGTCCTCAATAACTTTTAAAAAATCATACATTGTTGACTTCCAAAAAATTCAATGTTGTTGCATCTGCTGTTCTTTGGACAAAACCCACGTCAGAGCACAAGACAAAGCACTATGGAGCACAAGACATTCAAAAACAGGCAGCACATTCAACCCACAGCACACAGAGAGTAATTTTATCCAGGACAAGTTTTTTCATCCAGCTCAGTAGATGCATTACTGGAGATTCAACATCAAGCAAGAGAACAGCCAGAATGTGAATAAAAGACATGCAAGCAATAAAAAAAAAATCAAAGAGGAAACCTGCCCATCCAAACCTGGATTCATCTCATTTCCAGAGAACCAAGAGTGCCAAAGGTGGCAGTGAGGGAAATCTGATGTTAGAAGCTCAAGTCATCTAAGGAATTGTCTAAAAAGTGGTTGATAGCTCAGTGTAAACTACAGTAGTAGAAGTACTCAGAGCTAACACCATTCATAAGTAAATCAACGAGTTTTTGACCGATGTATCATCACAGGTATTTTTATTGTAAAATTAAATTAATAAGTTTTTTAACCAATGTATCATTGCAGGTATTTTTATTGCAAGTGGTAACACAAGCTAACCTATAGTTCAGCATAGGGTCAATACAAATACAAAATGATAAGCTTGTTAAAGTGGGTTAGTTTTGTCTCACTTTTCAAACCCTAGGCAGGCAGATAGAGGTTGCTTATGATATTTATTCATCAAGAGACAAAACTTCACAGTTGCTGGAGAAATACTTTCCCCATCTGCACTCTTGAATATCTTTCCCTTCAACATCAGCACATGTTGAGGCTCCAGAGTTTTTCAACGTTTTTGTTTTCTTACCTTTGCACCAGAGTTTTCCAAAATTATTGTTTCTTTCCATTGAAGACACCTCAGGGGTCAGCTTACCCAATTGTCAAGTGCACAAAGCCAAGAGAGGACAGCGCAGCCATGTGTGCCAGCACCCACTAGGACTCCCTAGAACAACAAACAGGAAGATGTAGAAGGGCTGCAACCCATAGTTTTTCAGAAAACATTCCAAAAGGCACTCGTCCATGAAAACACTTATCACCGGAAAAAAATAGCTCCCCACATGGAAGCATACATGAGTCAGGCAGGCCAACTCCATTGCAATGCCTTGCCTGGAGCCCTTGTCCCAGCAGAAGTCCCTCAACCCACCCTGTTTGATACCCTTGCCGGTGGGGATGACACCATGCGCGCTGTCTCTGAGATATTGATGTGGACGCAGCATGTGCCAAGTCTAGGCCTCAGGTCCACCAACAACACTTCAAGACACCAGAGCCACAACATAGAGCTACACTGCAATTTTCCTTCATGGTGATGTGAACATTCCCCTATCAATTCTTTCCTACAAAACATCCCTGTCCCATACGAGGTTATCATTGCTTGAGTCTTGTTGGTGCATTGCAGTGTGGCTGAGGGACATAAACCCAATGCAAGTAACAATGTTCTGGTGTCCACAGTACAAATTCTACCACACAGATGGTAATTTGTTAACTGCCACAAAACTTACAGAGGTGATACAGATAGCCGCAATAACACACAACCCCACCACTAAGCTAGTCACCCCAATCTCTCCTCCTGTCTCCCCTGTCTCAATATACGTGTTGGTGGGTAGCTATGGAGGATTTGGAGTGGTGCCGTGGCACAGTTTTCACTAGGTACCAAAGGTGGAAACCAGGGCTAAGTATATACAACAACAACAAAAACAATTACAAAAACAGTAAGAAACCAGAAGGCAGAATAATCTGAACTGTGAACTGAAGTTTGGATTGTATGGTCACACTCTGTGCTGCATATCAGGCCCATTATTGAGAAATGTTGTGTGTAAAATCTTGGCTATGTTCAGGATGCCAATTTGCTTGAATCTGTTCAGAGGAAGTGGACCAAACAGGTGAATAGCCTGTCTGAGGTGTCCAACCATGACAGGCTGATGGCACTAAATCATCTAAATCCATTCTCAATCATGGGCAGGTTGCTGAGAAGGGACCACATAAAGTATTGGGAAATTCTGTGTTTAGACTTTAAATACAGAGGGGTTTCGATTTGTCCATTCTGTTCCAGAGGTCATTAGATAGTAGGACAGGGGGATACCCGCACAAACTTTTGGTGCCCTGTTGCTTTTTGAATGTGGCAAGCAGGATTTTTAAATGTTAGGAGCATTGGGATATAGAATGGGCTGCCTGCTGCTGATGCTGAATTATCTACCATTTCTGCCTTCAAAATGAGATTGGCTGAGTGTTTTGGGGATAAGGTGTTCCAGTGCTAAGGTTTGTTATGCTTCCAGTCTAGTTGGTGGTTTTGTGGTGTGATATGTCCTGCTGTTTGTCTCTGATTATTCAGATTGTTTTCTATGTTTTTTTAGGGTTGTAACAGTTGTGCTTAGTGTTTCCAAGTAAAACTGGCTTTGGGTAAGCTTTCTGAAAGCCAGTGGTGCACATCCCTTCCAGCATCTTCTTGTTTGTTGTTCTGCTGAGTACATGTGGGTGCTGGATGCATAGCTGTGCTGGCCTCTCTTGGCTTGGTGCAACTCAAATAAACCTCTGCCCAAGCATCTGCCAGCAACTGTAAGGAAGCTGTCAGGCAGTGAAGAGTCAACAACTAAATAGGCATATTGCTCAACTGTTGGACACATCTGGCACCAAACATTCTCTTCTAATGTCAGATACACAACCTAGCATCTAAAGTTTGACAGCATGGCCCCACATTCTATGATCAAGAGCAAGCTTGGAAATACCTTCAAAATAAACTTCTTCATTCTGTCATTGAATAATCTCCTAATAGCTAGTTGATGAGATGAGATTGCAAAAGTTTACACTTCATTGAAGATAGGCCAAGATACCTCAATCTAAAAGCTTAATCAAGATCAACTAATCCATCCACATTCAAGTAGCCTACATGCTTCTGCACTGAGTTGCCCATATAACTAATGAGCATAATGAAATGAGAGACATTAAAACCAGGGCTATAGCAAATTGTGGATCTCAGCAAATTATTGGCCAGCCCAACAGCCCTTCCTATAACCCCCTTGACATGCTGGTGGAACTTCAACTTAGTATCAATAGTGAGGCCTAGATCCAGGTGAGGCTAGACAAACTAAAGCTCAATTTCACTCTAACAGTGAAAAGAGTGGATTAATCTCATTTTGCTTCATGAAACTTTGATAGATGCGTCGACCAGGGTGATTCCCTGCGGTCGGCAACAGGAGGTGACTCACTGCACCCGCCTTTTGGGCACCAAAACATTGGAAATGTCACTATTTTACTATGGGGATTGAAAGAACAGGTCTTTGTTAGTAAGTATCAGCAACTTGTAGAAATTCAATATGCGCACAGAATTCATGAAAAATTGCCAAAGTGAAGGTGTGTTATTCAGGTCCCTGATTATTTTGATTTGAAAAAGTTGACATTCTGCAAACTTTGATGCTGTGACTAGAGTTTCCATTGGATTAGAGCCAAACTTGGTTGTGTTACTCAGATTGTGTTGTAGTTTGTTGCGTAAGAAGGATTTTGGAATGAAATATAGGCTTTTGTAGATATATACATACATACAACCACGAGGAATCACTCCAGGAGATAAAAGGATCAGGGTGATTCCCGCACCTATTTTATTAATAAATATCTTTGTTTTTCTTCTATGAAAAGTAATCAAATGCAATTATTCACACATATAATGACATCTGGAAGTAAAAGACCTATAATAAAGATACCACAGCTAATTTCAAAATGTGTAGCGTCGACCGGGGTGACTCCCCGCATTTTGCGCATACTTTGAAATAACTCAAAAAGTACGCGGCCGAGAAACTTTGTATTTACGGTGTGTATAGCTACTATTATAACCATGGAGCACCGTAAGTTTCAAAATTCTATTGTTAACAAAAAAAAAGTTATTTACAAAAAAACGTGCGGCGAGCTACGACCCCAAATCGGGGGTGACTCCCCGCACCAAACGAGGTGACTTGCCGCACCCCCCATATATCAATAATTGAAAGGCAAATTGAAAGTTTGAGAGTACCAATAGATAGAGTGTGCCTATATTAGTATATATCAGTTGCTTATAATAAAAATTTACGGTAAATATTACGTCTGTGATAGGTGTTTCTGATGCTCGTCTTTTGCTGCCGTCATACCAGACTGTCGAAGGATTTTTTTGCCACTTTTGTCGCGGGAAACAAAGTTTTTCTTCAATAATTGCAATCGACTTTACTGGAAGTCATTTCTCCACATCCCAAACTAGTTATGACCATAAGGTATCAGTAAATGAGCAAATATTACGGAAAAACGATCTTTTTAAAAATATGATACAACATTTAAAAAACATATTTTGTCAATTCTATAGCAAACTTATTGCATTAACATGAATACAAGTCATGCTAGATAAGGGATTGTTGTCTCAATATGAAAATGTGATAAAAAAAATGTTCCTGAATATTAAACATGAGTTAACACTTAGGCCTAGACATGTCACCATGTGTTAAAAAAATCTGGTCCTTATAAAATTAGTTACGCATATTGAAATTAGCTGTGGTGTCATGATTGTGGGTCCTTTACTTCCAAATGTCATCATATGTGTGTAGAATAGCATTTGATCACTTTTCATTGAAGAAAAACGAAAATATTTAATAAAAATAGGTGCGGGGAGTCAACCCTGATTTTTTTTTCACCTGGGGTGACTCCCCGCAGTTGTATATTTGTATATATCTACAAAAGTTTACATTATTTTCCAAAATCCTTCTTACGCAACAAACTACACCATATTCCGAGTATCACCACCAAATTTGGCCCTAATCCAATGAAAACTCTAGCTACAGCATTAAAGTTTGCGGAACGTCAATTTTTCCAAACCAAAATTTTCGGGGACCTGAAAAACACACCTTCACTTTGGCGATTTTTCATAAATTCTGTGCGCATATTGAATTTCTATGAGTAGCTGATACTTACTAACAAAGACCTGCTCTTTCAAGTCCCGTAGTCATATATTGTGATTTCGGACGTTTTGGTGCCCAGAAGGGGGGTGCGGGGAGTCACCCCGGGTTTTCGACTGCGGGGAGTCACCCCAGTCGACGCTAACTAGTTTTATAATGACCCAATGTTTATAACACATGGTGATATGTCTAGGCCTAAGTGTTAATTCATGTTCAACCCCCACAAACAATCTTTTTCATCATACTTTCATACCAAGATAACAATACTTTACCTAGCATGCTTAGTATTCACGTTAATATAATTAGTTTGCTACAGAATTGAAGGAATAAATTTTTAATTTGTTTCATCATATTATTAAAAATATGGTTTTTCCGTAATATTTGCTCGTTTACTGATAATTTAAGGTCATAATTAGTTCAGGATGTGGAGAAATGACTTCCAGTTCTGTTAGCTCTAAATATTTGAAGTAAAACTTCGTTTTTTGCAGTGAAATCGGGATAAAAATCCCTTCGACAGTTGAGTTTGACTGCAGCAAAGGACAAGCATCATAATGACCTGCCACAGACCTAATACTTTACTTGACATTTTATTTTAAGCAACTGATGTATACTAATATAGGCATGCTCTTTCTATTGGTACTATCAAACTTTTGATTTGAGTTTCAATTATTGATATTTCGGGGTGCCAGGAATCACCCTGTTTGGTGCGGGAAATCACCCCTGATTGGGGGCCATTGCTTGCCACACTATTTTTCTTGAATAACTTTTATTTGGTTGATGATAGAATGTTGAAACTTACAGTGCTTCATAGTCATAATAGTAGCTATACACACCCTAAATATGAAATTGATGAGCCAGGTACATTTTGAGTTATTCAAAGTATGCGGAAAACGCGGGGAGTCACCCCGGTGAACGCTACCTTGTTACTACACACTTATCAAGATTACGTTTCAAGTCCCACATGACTGCCACAGAGCTAACAACATCCAGGTCTCTCTGAAGATCAGAAATACAAGGTAGAGCAGATACTCAATCCTTTCTTCAACTAAGGTGAAACTTATAAAGAAGATGGTACATTGTTTGGTAACATGAGTTTCACTAGGCATTAATAAAACCAGAATCAGGATAGAACCTTGCAGCTCCACAGGACATTGCTAGAGCTACCACAAGCAAGCAACAACCACCTTCATATAACAGCCTACAAAGAACAGACAAATTCAACTTAGCAGCCCATCTCAACTCCAATATCCCCAAGTTTCAAAAGCAGAAAGGAATGACAAACATCAAAAGCTTTTGAATAATTAAGCAGCACAACACCACTACAAACCCAAGATCAACCCAGTCTGAAACATGAGTATAAGCATGTATTAGCAAATCATCAGTAAACCTGGACTTTCTGAAACCAAACTGATATGAGGATGTCCTATCACATCAGCAGCTGGTCTCTGCTTCCTTTTGTATGGGCCAAGTAATATTGTATCAACAACTGCCTGTCTCCAGGCAATTGTTCTCCTCAGACCAAAACTTTTGATTGTCTTGATGATCTTACCCTGTTACTTTTTGTTACTCTTTTCCTCTGGATGCTAGCCATCTTCCCTGTTCACCCTATACTTGTCACAGCATTTTTAATCATATCCATCCAGATGTCTAGAACTTTTTATGTTTCAAATTTCATCACCTCTCTTCTAGTTTTCCACCACAATGCTGTTTTTACCTCTACCAAACTATGAACCATCTTTGCATATCAAGTTTTGTATCAACTGTACATCTATGTCCTTGATGATTTTTAATGAAGTGTATTATTATTATTATTATTTGACCACTAACTCTAAGTTATCAGTTCTGAATGAACTGAATATTGCCAAAAAATCCATCAGCACCCTTTCCAGCACTGCATCATAAGCCATCTGTGCCCATGTTGACAACTTGTCAAGTTGATAAATTGCTACTCACCAGACTCCCACCACTAGCTCCAGCTTCATGCATAAACCTATCAGGTTTCCTGCTAGCATAGTACAAGATCATACTGCAGCCTGTGATGCCCACCCTGGTTCTGTTGGATACTGTGGGCCCAGAAGTGTCTTTGAGCTGATGTAGAACACACTGTTGCATGTAACTGTATATACCTATAAATAGTTGCTAGGTAGCTGTCATTGACATATGGTAGAAGCCTTTCATAACAACCAAAACTAACTTAAGGTGCTTGTTTCTAACCCATGGGGCAAAGGTATGCATTACTAACCCATGAAGAAAACATACATATTTTTCTAGGGTACATAGTTAACACCTGTCTAGTAAAGATGTATACATGTTTATTCTTGGGTGCAATTTCTATATGTTCAACCGTTCAAGGACATCATTGCTACTAGCTATGCCTTCTGGCTTATGTATTGACTAAGTGCTTGATATGCAATTGCACCAAAATTCACCATTGTTAAAAAAATTGCTTTAGGATTCATTTTTCCTGTCGTATTCCTAAATGGACTTCCCAACTCTTCTTCCATCAAATCTGCTTACAGGTTTGCTAGTCCAAACATAGCAGCCACACTCTGCAATCTATGTTTTTATGAGTTGCTTTGTCACTACAGTCAAGCTCTGTGTCACTGATTGCAGGTAGACACAATAATAAGCAGTTATTAGGAGCTAGGTAGGGCGTTACGTAGAACAGCTTTGAGCTTCGAAAAGCCACAACACTGGTCAACTGACTACCTACAAATGAAAGATGGACAATAATACCTGGTTATACAACATATATTAAGTGTTTTCATACACATTACCATACTTCTTCCTTGCTACAATGAATATTAGGCAAGTAGTGGTGTAAAGTTATAGTCTACTGACTCTTGGGCAATTTGAGGTAAACGCCTATCACTCCAAACGTAGTTTCATACACCCTCACCTACAGCAACATCACGACTGAATGACCACCGGCATTGCTAACCGCGTTCAGAAAACTAGATTATTGTGTCTTGTATTGACCAAAGATCAATATTGAATACCATATTATTCAAACAACGTGCACTTGTCAGCAATTGTTAATATTGGTTCAAATCTGTATGAACATGGAATAACAAGCCGTTACCACTCTTGTATTATAAAGAACATGTGGGGAAAAGAATTTGATTGACAGCAAATTTTCCCCAGCGCAAGCGACGACTGTGTGTGACTCATATCCTAACAACCTCCTCATGCGTGCATTCCCCTGCTGGTTGCAAGCCATGTCCTAGAGTTATTCGGCGATAATTTGCGTAACAAACCTATTGCCATGATCAATAGCTATCTGCAGGCCGCGTGAAATAGATTTTTGAATAGTTTTATGCATAAATTGTTTCAGCAACAGTCGCGCAGCCGAAATTTCCGCAAGGGAAGGTTTACAAGTGTTTACAAGTGTAGGTAGACAACAACAGGTTTATTGGCCCAAGCTGTGTTGCCTTTTGATAGCAAGAAGATTAGTTCTGAAGTAGAACGTCTACGAGACCCATTGGCCCAAACTAGGTTGCCTCTTGATAGCAAGCGGATTAGTTCTGAAGTAGAACGTCTATGAGAGCTTCGTGTGCCTTTTCGTTATTTTTATAACAACAGGAAAGGGAACGGTTAAGCTATTTATCGGCGATTTATGTAGAACTTATCGAGCCGCGACTTAAACGTTTCGATTGTATTGCTGTTTGAAACCTCCGCTGGAAGTTTGTTCCATTCTTCGACCACTCTATACGTGAAAAAATGGTGCGTAATGTCGAGTGAGAATCATTTCCCAATGATTTTGTATCCATTGTTCATAGTCACTCCGTTTGTATCTAGAGTGAAAAGGCTCGCTCGGTCGACGTTTTTTTTTACCATTCATAATCTTCCACACTTCGATCATGTCGCCTCTAACTCGACGTTACTCCAGCGAATAAAGATTGAGTTCACGAAGCCTGTCTTCGTACGATTTATTCCGCATCGAGGGTATGAGTTTGGTAGCTCTACGTTGAACCTTCTCAAGTTTAATAACGTCTTTCCTCAGGAATGGAGACCAGAATTGAACTGCATAGTCGAGATGCAGTCTAACAATTGCATTAAATAACTTGAGCATACTGTGTTGGTTTTGTGCGAGATAGTGCGGGAAATCATATCTAGCATTTTGTTGCCTTTCTTGGCAGCATCGTTACATTGCTTGCTGATTTTTAAGTCGGTACTAATGATGACACCTGAATCTTTCTCTTCGGTGACGGGAATGAGTTTCTTTCCAGACATTGAATATCCGTGTTTGGGGTTATGAGGACCTATGTGCATAACTTTGCATTTGTCTACATTAAATTTCATTTGCCAATTTTCTGACCAATCAACAATTTTGTTCATGTCTAGTTGGATTTGCTGATACTCTAGTTTAGCTTGCTATCGAGATCGCTAATGAATAATTAAAAATGAACTGGCCCTAACACGGATCCTTGAGGCACGTCGCTTGTAACATTACCCCAGGAGGAGGAAGCTTCGTTAAGTACAACTTGCTGCCGTCTGTCCGTAAGCCAGTATTTTATCCAGTTGTTAAGCTCGCCTCGAATACTGATGCTGTGCAATTTACTAATTAGGTGCTTGTATGGGACTTCATCAATGGCCTTTTGAAAGGCAAGGTAAATGATATCGATTGGAGATTTTGTGTCGTGGATTTCGATTAAATTTATGAAAAAGAGTAGCAGATTCGTCAGATAGGAACGATTGTGTCTAAAGCCATGCTGGGAGTCACCAATCAATTTGTTTGATTCTAAGAATTCTGTAATTTTATCCGTTTACAAGCTTTCCATCAACTTGCCAATGACTGAGGTGAGACTAATTGAACGGTAGTTTCCGGGACACTTTTTGTCCCCTTATTTTGAAATTAGGGTAACATTGGTCTCTTTCCATTTAGAGGGATTTGTGCCATTTGTGAGAGATTGGGTGAAAATGTTTGATAAATGTTCGGTGATTTCGGTTCTAGTCTCTTCTAGAATTCTGGGATGAATTTGGTCTGGACCTGAAGATTTGATGACTTTCAATTTATCTATATATTTAATAACTTTGGAGGGGGAACAGTTCACTGTAGTGAGGGCTTCAATTCGTTTTGCCGCTATGATATCCTCAGGATTGGGAATATCCTGATTCTCTAATGTTAATACAGAACAAAAGTATTCATAAAGTAGAACACTCGTGGTGTCGGCCGTTTCTAGCTCACCAACATTGTTCTCGATATGACCTATTACAGATTTGGATTTTTTGCTCGAAATAAAACTAAAAAATTGTTTCAGATTAGTTTTGGCATTGGCAGCAATTTCATTTTCATAATCTTTCAGGATCTTACTTAGATCTCGTCTGCTAATTTTGTACTCATTTTCTGCTACGTCGTCATGTGGATGTCTCTGCTTTATCGAATGCTGTGCTTCCTTTCGTGAATGAAGGTTCTGTAATTCTTCTTTCCAGTATTTGGGCTGATAGACTGGTGTTCGCCTGTTTTTGCGCTTGATATGCTCATGTTCAATACTTTTAAGTACAGTCAATAAATAGTCGAGCGATTGATTGACATCTTGTCCGAGGGTTATGTTTGCTGACGCTATTGACTCTGTAAGGGTTTGCAAGCCAAGTCCTGCATTGCTCTCCCCCACGTTAAATTATGTGTGTATAGATATACAGCCTTTAGTATTAAATCCCCTGCTTAATAATAAACTGTACAAATGTAACATTAAGGTATCATACATATTTAAGTCATTGTATTAACCTCCACTGAAATGTGCCACAGATGCAGTATTCCCTCTGATGGCGGGACTCCCTCAGTAGTGGCAGTGCCAAAACTGTGTGGCGCCAACCAACGCCTGGGGTGCAGCCAATAAAACTGTGTGGCGCCAACCAACGCCTGGAGG
>SDVV010021448.1:0-13129 GCA_016164225.1 Gammarus roeselii
CAACGTATCAGACGTGACATGGAAACAAATTTATAAGACAAAGAATAGGTAAGAGCAAACTCAGATAATCTTATAGGATCCCATCCAACTTTTTGCCTAGGGGGTCCCTACGGCTCGCCCCACAAGAAATTTGGAATAATACTAATCCTACCAGAACCGAATAAAAATATATACTGAGCAACAGTTAGTGACCAATTAAACTCCACTACAACCATCTAAAGAAGAAAAAACATATATATAAATACAATGAATATCATAAATACAGTACAAATTAAAGTGTTCATAACATTAACCTTGCCAATCAAGGGCGCAAGCCTGCTTCCATCCCGCCGTTGCTCCTTCCGTTCCCCTCCCCTTCCGTCCCCCCTCCCCATCCGGTCTCCCCCCTCCGTTAGCTGGCCGCGGAAAAACCAGTTCCGGAACCCTCTGCCCCCCCGCCCTCCCCCGTTTCTGCGCGCACCCCCGTACGCTCGATGAGTCAAGGTGCACCAAAACTAACTCTTTTATCCCTATGTATAATCCTTCACAGGGCGACTTTCGGTGTCATACCTACTACTCACATGGATATAAGACATAACTTCAAAAATGTGACGGACATGGATCATGTTGCCAAACCTATACCTGATGACATCGGAAAATATAATAACGAAATATTGTGATGAATTAAATGTAAAAAATGAACCTGTATCAGATTTAATATATTCAAGTACTGGAATGCTTTTCAATAGTGTCTCAAAAGGAAGAAAACATCCTGTAATGAAGGATTGCGTGTGGCAATCTAATCAAATATTCGGGCAGCTCTGAATACAATCAACACAAGCAATATAAAGATACGTGGAGGTGTAAAGACAAGATACGTGGGGGTATAGAGTAATAGAAGCAACAAAAATTATTGAAACATAAAAGAAGCTCGAATGAATTCCAAAAACTTTAATATTGATGTCATGAATGGGTGTTACTGGTATTTATGTGTTTGAATACTCTCTAACCAGTGTGTTAGAGAGTGTTCAACCACATGTATGTGTTTATATCATAACACTGATACCTGTTCGAAATGCAGTTGCTGCTACGACCATCATCACAGGGCCTTCATTTACACATTGCAGGCTGTTAAGTGCACGCACTGCATCGTCTTGATTACAAGATTAGGTTCGTTTTGCAATATGTTGTGCCTGCCAACATGACAAAATGTGCTGTTTGTATCAACACGACGAAACATGCTCCGAGTCAACATGACTAACCGAGCTGTGTCTGTCAACATGACAAAAACGTGTTGTTTGTGTGAACATGACGTAACAAGCTCCTGTGGTGCTACCCGTGCCGGTAGCGTACATCATACAGATTGCAAGTATCCTTGAAGGATACACCGCACAAGATACAGACTGCAGTACCCTTGGAAGATACATCGTGCCGGATGCAGACACTGGGTATCCAGCAAGTCGCTCGGCTCAGTAGAAACCGCTGAGATGGCGGCGACCATTGTTTCAACAAGCGGCGACATACCGTCGATAGAGGCTGGCGCCTTACCACCCAGACTTGCAATGTCAGCGCTGTTCTGGCGAAAACAAGACAGACTGGGTATGCAGCGACGAGCTATCGACGGGGTCTCGTATCCTGAAGGTAATGCTCCTGATTAGTTCAGGCGTTTCGTTGCGTCTGCATAGGTTAGCAATCCCTTAGCAACGCGCCACCAGCGTACGGACTGGCAGAGGTTTTTTTTTTTAGAGGAACTGCGACGTTGAGGCCCCCAAGCTAGCCCCAGGCAAGTGGTGCGCGATGACGTCACAATAACGGACCATAATAAGCACTGGCGACCAGTGGCTCGAGCTTATACAGAAATCGTCCCCGATGTGGAGAGCAAGTATCACTATCGTCCTGTGGTTTTTAAACGTTGCTTAGAGCCCTCCATGCCTTTTTGAGCCCTCACCAAGTCGTGGAGAAAATAAATTCAAGTAGACGTTAGTTCAAAGCAAATTCAGAAAAATATTCGACGAGTGTCACATATATCCACCATTCGCATAAAGACAGACCTGAGTGTGAAATACAAGTGAAATCATTCTACGTATTATGTATCATTAGATAGTAATATTCAGTACCCCAGTTTGGACAAGTACAGTCCTGTGGTCAATTCTACATTCAAACGAAGAACCGGCGAGCGTCATCGGGTTCTTCCCCTGGCCGATTTCTCCACGCGCCTTGCCAGGCGCAAGGGAGTCTGTCCTTCATCGTCTTCAAGGACCCAGAGCAAGGGTCACGTCATCAACCCGGTGAGCGTTTGCGTTGAAATTCTCTACAACGCAAACGCTCACCGGGTTGATTAAGTCAATGCCAGTTGAAATACCCAAGCGACAACGTATTTAATCCTAGGAGGAGGCCGTTAATGGAAGGTCTTAGATGATATGAAATTACTATTACGCACGTGTGTGCCTAGCTATGTTTTGCCCATTTCCTAAGCCTTAGTATATTAAATAGTTTCGAATCATTTTTTGAGCATCAGATACAGTTGGCATACGTGCCCATTTCTTTACTGTGTCTTAATCGGTACCAGTTGGCATACGTGTCCATTTCTTTACTGTCTTAATCGGTACCAGTTGGCATACGTGCCCGTTTCTTTTACTATATCTGTTATCTTGATAGTGAAGTGTTTGGCGTGCGCCATTTATGTACGATTCTTAGGGCGCAGGTGTTATTATTATTATTTTTTATTTCTTTATAACTTTAGGTGTGTTTTTCTATTGATGCTGTCATTTGTGCGTGTCGAGGAGGTTTATCTTTCTTCAAGCTTCCCAATTTGCTAAGACATATAGCTAAGCTTTTAACTTTCACAAAGTGTTTCAATGTCCCTCCTCCCACATACCCTTTTTCGTCCAAGCAGCGTATCGATGTATGGAAAATAGCGGTAGTTTTGTACATATATGAAAAGTTGACCCACTCCAGAGTGAGTAAAGGGTGAGTGTCATTTAGGTAAACACCTTAGACTTCATACTGGGTTGACCGAACTCACAAGGCCGTCGGTCGTTAATAAGTTCATAGACGACGGCGGCTACACATTGGTGCTCCGAGGTAAGGATTGATATTCCTCACAAATCAGAGCGTAACACTCTGTTTCACTTTTTCCATTTATTTTCCATTCAACGTTGCGTCGGTGTGGGGAGGGGGTTGAACTGTCTAAACTTTTTTTTCAATGTGTGGTACAGCCAGGTTTTATCAGTGTGGTACAGTCAGGTTTTATCAGTGTGGTACAGTCAGGTTTCATCAGTGTGGTACAGTCAGGTTTTATCAGTGGTCAGTTAGAACACTCTCTCTCTCTCTGGGTTCATGCATCTGGAGGTGGAAGTTAAATTGGTAGAGTGGCTAGGCTGAAATAAAGGAGGGCTCGGCAACAAGAGTGGCCACAGGACGTGCGATTTTATATAAGAAATTAAACTAACGCAGATGAGATCGTGGATCTGTTTTTTACGAGAGAGAGAGAGATGTGTGTGTTACGGTCATTCAGACAAATAAACTAAAATCAGGTAGAGCTGCACTGATGTAAATCATAATTAATTAACACTTCAGTGAAACAACGCCGCAGCAGGGCTCAACAGCTTCGCTAGGTTTTGCTGTAGTCCATAGGCATTTGTTGCTGTGTAGCGCGTTTTTCGGTTAAAATGTAGTTTAATGAATAATGAGATAGTCAGCGGACTATTTTAAAAACCGTGGGAAATGCAGTGGAGTTGGAGTAGAATTATTAAAACCCGCGATAGGATAATCACTAGATAATAATTTATAGATAGTCAATTGAAGTGATAGTGTCATTATAATTTTATTTTATACGTGGCAACATTTTTTGACTGGTAGTCTATGGAAAATTCTCGACGTTTTTGAGTAAATCGTATGAGTCTCAATTAAATAGGTATCAGTTTAGTACATGACAGTCCGACGAAACTCAGGGATCATACTAGAAAATCTAATAGGGTTAGAGGTACCCGACGCGATGGATTGGTGATCCAATTTCGACGAGCGAGTGCGACAGAGGATTGGCAGAGTGAATTGTTGAAACGAGTGGACGCGATGGCGAACACTCCTGTTCTCACACCTCAAAATAATTTAATTAGGTTCCTTATTATTCTGGTGAATGATGTCACCGCACAAAATCATACCAGTTTGTTAGAGGCTATTAAATCCTGTGTCACATTATCTTTTACACGTATAGGCGGTGAGGTAGCCGTAGGTCAGTGGCCAGAAAAGGCAGTTCTTGTTGTTGCTTGGTACGTACTCTCTATGGCATCTCGGTTGATTGGCGCCACTGTGGCTAGACGTTTGACCTTGACGGACAAGCATGGTGGTGTAATGACAGCAAGGACGAATGCACTTGACACGAGACATGTGTCCGTCTGTTCATTCAGAGAATGACGTGTTGAGACAAGCAGTGAATGACTCTAAAGATTAAGTGACTGACAGACGGAATGAGGTCATGGGGATCAAGGCGATCCTCCAGGGTCCAGATAGTTACAGAGAGGGAGCCAGGGATTAGATAGAATAGTCTATAACCCTGATCGCCGTGGTGTACCCTCACGAAGTGAAGTAGTTGAATGATGACTCGTGGTTTTGAGTTATGACTCGTATAGTGTATATACTCGAAGAGGTTTGGGCGTGGTGAGTCCCTCCTATTAATTATGATTAGTGATGGAGATAAAATTAGTCGCACACGGAGAATCTGTGTGTGTAGATAGTCCCGTATGAGCCAGAAGAAAGCTATGAAGCGAAATCAGGGGAAGTATTCGGAAATGACGACTGCCGAATTGCTCCAAATTAGTATGCTGAAATTTTTAAACTGCGGCAGGTCGGGGCATTTTGTGACGAGATGTCCCGATAAAAACAAAATGAGAGGGAATTTTGAGAAGTAATTTTTCATAAAGTCCGAAGCAGACTCCTTGTCAAGGAGGCTCGGCACAAGGAAGGCCCAGCTAGCCTCCTGTCTCCCTGATGTCTCTGTTAGTTCGATGGACTCTAATTGCCTCTCCAAATTGGGAGAGCAACATTCTGCGTATGCTTCCAAGAATACTGTAGCGGGACTGATCACCTCGTTACTTGGTACGTCAACGGTTAAGCCTCTGAATGATCCTTGAGAACCCTTTGTCTGTAGCAGGGCTCGACAGCCCCAGGGATGAGAGTGAGACTGTGACTGGTGCGTGGTGATTTTTTAGTGGTTTTCCAGTGTGGAGTGTTACAACAGAAAGGTGGTGACGGTGTGGAGAGTAGAACTCACCGTCTGTTAGTGGTAAATAGACTAGCTGGCATAAAGGTGGTGACGGTGTGGAGAGTAGAAATCAACGTCTGGTAGTGAAAAATGAGAAATAGGTTTTTCAGTGTTGTGTGTTACAAAAACAAGGTGGTCGCGCTTTGGAGAAAAAAATCACTGGTTGTTGGTGGGAAATGAGCAAGCTGTTTACAGCTCTTTCAATTCGGAAAAGGAAATCCGGATTCCGATGGTCGCCATGGTGGTGAATGTTTTTGACGTGTGCGTGGTTGGTTAGATACGGGAGCCGGAAGGACAATCATTAGGGCTGGAGTGCTTGACCCCTAGGGATGAGCCCGTCTGACTGACTTTAACGGACAAGCCATACTGTGTTGGGTATGCAAAATACTCAAATTGCAGTGAAATATAAATTCATCAAACTTAAGGGCGGAAGGTTCGTCAAATCCAAACTTTAAACGAAAAGGCCAATCCAAATTACGTTCAACCATCAGATGGCCGTGATTGACAAATGTCATTCAGCTCCTTATAAGCTACTGATTGGCACGGACTTGTTAGAGAACACCGCGCAAAGATAGTTTTTGACAATAGAAATTATTCCCAAACATATAACATCCCATTAGCGACCTAAAACCAAAAACAATCAGCACACGATACAAACAACATAACCGAACACTCACTATTTTCTTTGCATTCCGCTACTCATGTCTATCCTACTAAAACAAGATTAAATTAACTGACGCACAGTTAGCTACATATATTACACATTTAATAACCAATACATCCATCAAAACTTACACAGAAAGAAAATGTCATGTAAAATGTACAATATTTGCCATGTTGGCCTGTGTATAGCCATGTACAAAAAATGTAGCATGATTCCCGCAAATAGTTTGTTGAAAGTATTTTTTTTCATTGATTTTATTAGGTCAGGTTCCCGGACCTCATGTTGACACTAGAAAAATTTGGCTACTATTTTATAAAACCTTATGGCCCGTCAATTTAATTAAATTCGCGTGGCATTAAGTCTTCATAATTTCCAATCATAAGAAAAAAAAACGCTGTTCCTCTTAAATAGAACCCTATATTTCGTCATTCTGAAAAAAAAAAGAAATTCTTATTATCTCATGGTTAATGGTATCAGTCTTAGACTTATAAGATCGAGGTCTCGGGTTCGAACCCCGCTCGTCATGGAACTTTTTACCTTTTCAATATCAATAGAAATTCGAGCTCGCGTATCGTTTTCGACCTTGAATAAATAATAGATTTGATATAATTTTATAAACAAAAGCTAGTTGGTGTCTAGAACTTTCAAGTATTAGTTGCGTGACAAAATCCTTTAAATTAAACAGTACGAAGATTGGGAATTCAAAGGGGAAAATTTTATTGAAAAAAAATGAAATAGTCAAGTCATGTTAAATTTACGACACACAGGTATTACTGCACATATATATTTTTTTTGTGTACTGGACCATGGTCGTACTACAGACGCTGATCCGCAGAGCAGTTTGGTGGGCCATATTTTATTCAAATTCGTACGTCCGGGACGGGACTTGTTTCTCCCAGAAATTATACTATTATATAATCCCTATTATGTTCAATTGGTGATAATCCTCATTATGTTCAATTGGTGGCAATCCTCATTATGTTCAATTGGTGATAATTCTTATTATGTTTTGTTCGGTTACGACCGGAAGCACATAGCCTGTGGGACGGTCCCGAACCGCTTGAGCCTCAGTACAATTTCGATGGCGCAGGTATGATTATTAATATTTGTATTAAAATCATTCAATTTTATCGTCTAGAATTGGTTTTTCAATACATAGGTACCTACAATATATCAAACTTAGTTTGCATTTGCGTGTTATTTAAATTAGCGAAACGAGAGATAGAATAAACTTGTGACAGCACATCTTTTGTCGGCGGCTGGTTTGTAACTAATTCATTTTGCGAAATATGACTCACAATATATGTTATCGGAAATCGTATAAAAACTCATTGGCGTGGGATTGATGAATCCAGAATTAATTCATCGTAGCTCATCCCTATGGGCCGGTTCGAATTATAAGGAACAAATATTGTTTACAATAGTATCAACTGTGCATTTACATAAAATATGAATTCAATTGTAGGTTTGAGAAATTGGATAGCACGAACGTATTGTAAAGATGGGTTTAAACCCTTATATAAAAAATAAAGCGGGTGAATATGCGACTCAAGTTAAACAAAAAAATTATACATAGAATAGATAAAAATTAACTAAACATATTCGCGAAAGAACTAGTTTTGAACCAAAAGGTCTACGCTAAACATCATCCCGAACCAACAAAATATCCAAAGCTGTCACCCAGATGGGAAGGACCATTGTGGTTACAAAAATACATTCGCCTTACATATTCACTCTACAACATCTCATTTATGTATGGAGCGCAAACTCCATCTAGACGACATTTTGCCTTGTGGCCTATCTCACGTGTGGCGCCCTCGCCGATGTTACGGGAGGACGCAAGTGAGGGGTTATACGAACCAACCGAGGGAGTTGAGAGCGGGGAGGAGGGGACACTTGTTCCCAAATCTCTTGCAGCTCAGGATACCCCTGTAGGTGCAGCTGCGCCGTTAGTGGAGGCCATGGATAGGCCTCCACCCGTACGTGAACCCATTATTACTCGTTCACGACGAATTCCAGATGACACACGTTTCTCTCCGTTGAGGAAACCTGGACGGCCGTCTTGTAAATAGATATAATCATATAACCCGCATTCTTTTTTAGAATATTATTTTTCTTACTTCCTATACGGGGAGATTTGGCGCCTCCCCCCTCTGTGTCTGCCTAGCTTAGTCACCCCCCTAACTAGGGGGAAACGGCTGTATGTCTATACATACATACATACCTATACAATTTTATTTTTTAGTAATAAATATAAGATAAAATTAAAGGCAAACTTTTGTTTGTAGGAATGTTGGCCCTGCGACTTCTGCCGCTACTGCTTCTGACACTGCTTCCTTTTGGTTCGCCCGACAATCCAAGCCGGGGAAGTACCGAAAAAGCTGGCGATGAAGTGCATGCGCCGGGAAATGGAGTGATCGCCTCGGCTGGCGGTACCGTGACCTTCGTGCAAGGGCAGCTGGTCGTGCGGGTGGAGTATCATACGAAGTCCTTCGTTGCACGGTCAGCAGCTGAGTTGTTCGAGAGGGCGGTACAATTGGTCTGTCCTTCATCGTCTTCAAGGACCCAGAGCAAGGGTCACGTCATCAACCCGGTGAGCGTTTGCGTTGAAATTCTCTACAACGCAAACGCTCACCGGGTTGATCAAGTCGATGCCAGTTGAAATACCCAAGCGACAACGTATTTAATCCTAGGAGGAGGCCGTTGATGGAAGGTCTTAGATGATATGAAATTACTATTACGCACGTGTGTGCCTAGCTATGCTTTGTCCATTTCCTAAGTCTTAGTATATTAAGTAGTTTCGAATCATTTTTGAGCATCAGATACAGTTGGCATACGTGCCCATTTCTTTACTGTGTCTTAATCGGTACCAGTTGGCATACGTGCCCATTTCTTTACTGTGTCTTAATCGGTACCAGTTGGCATACGTGCCCATTTCTTTTACTATATCTGTTATCTTGATAGTGAAGTGTTTGGCGTGCGTCATTTATGTACGATTCCTAGGGCGCAGGTGTTATTATTATTATTTTTTATTTCTTTATAACTTTAGGTGTGTTTTTCTATTGATGTTGTCATTTGTGCGTGTCGAGGAGGTTCATCTTTCTTCAAGCTCCCCAATTTGCTAAGAAATATAGCTAAGCTTTTAAATTTCACAAAGTGTTTCAATGTCCCTCCTCCCACATACCCTTTTTCGTCCAAGCAGCGTATCGACGTATGGAAAATAGCGGTAGTTTTGTACATATATGAAAAGTTGACCCACTCCAGAGTGAGTAAAGGGTAAGTGTCATTTAGGTAAACACTGTAGACCTCATACTGGGTTGACCGAACTCACAAGGCCGTCGGTCGTTAATAAGTTCATAGACGACGGCGGCTACACTCCGAGTAAAGAAGACTAACCGAGCTGTGTCTGTCAACATGACATAACGTGCTGCGTGTGTCAACATGACGCTACGTACTCTGTGTCTACACGACTAACCGAGCTGTGTGTGTCAACATGACGGAACTTTCTGTGTCAACATGACTAACCGAGCTCTGTGTGTCAATATGATGTAACGTGCTGTGTGTGTGAACTAGACGAAACGTGTAGTTAGAACAAGACGAAACGTGCTGTGTGTGTCAACATAATCAAACGTGCTGTGTAAGTCAACAGATTCAAACGTGCTGTGTAAGTCAACATAATCAAACGTGCTGTGTGTGTCAACATAATCAAACGTGCTTTGTGTGTCAACATAATGAACGTGCTGTGTGTGTCAACATAATCAAACGTGCTGTGTGTGTCAACATATTCAAACGTGCTGTGTGTGTGTCAAGATGATCTAACGTGCTGTGTGTGTCAACATAATCGAACATGCTGTGTGTGTCAACATAATCAAACGTGCTGTGTGTGTCAACATAATCGAAAGTGCTGTGTGTGTCGACATAACCAAACGTGCTGTGTGTCAACATAATCAAACGTACTGTGTGTGTCAACATAATCAAACGTGCTGTGTGTGTCAGCATAATCAAACGTGCTGTGTGTGTCAACATAATAGAAAGTGCTGTGTGTGTCAACATAATCAGACGTGCTGTGTGTGTCAACATAATCAAACGTGCTGTGAGTGTCAACATAATCAAACGTGCTATGTGTATCAACATAATCAAACGTGCTGTGTGTGTCATCATAATTAAACGTGCTGTGTGTGTCAACATAATCAAACGTGCTGTGTGTGTCAACATAATCAAACGTGCTGTGTGTCAACATAATCAAACGTGTTGTGCGTGCTGTATGTGTCAACATAATCAAACGTGCTGTGTGTGTCAACATAATCAAACGTGCTGTGTGTCAACATAACCAAACGTGCTGTGTGTGTCAACATAATTAAACGTGCTGTGTGTGTCAACCTAATCAAACGTGCTGTGTGTGTTAACATAATCAAACGTGCTGTGTTTGTCAACATACTCAAACGTGCTGTGTGTGTCAACATAATCAAACGTGCTGTGTGTGTCAACATAATCAAACGTGCTGTGTGTCAACATAATCAAACGTGTTGTGCGTGCTGTATGTGTCAACATAATCAAACGTGCTGTGTGTGTCAACATAATCAAACGTGCTGTGTGTCAACATAACCAAACGTGCTGTGTGTGTCAACATAATTAAACGTGCTGTGTGTGTCAACCTAATCAAACGTGCTGTGTGTGTTAACATAATCAAACGTGCTGTGTTTGCCAACATAATCAAACGTGCTGTGTGTGTCAACATAATCAAACGTGCTGTGTTTGTCAACATACTCAAACGTGCTATGTGTGTCAACATGACGCAACGGATGGGACCGATTATATTAGATCAGACGGAGGTTGGGTCACTAGTGCCGACAGGTAAAGAATTGGGTCTTGACACCTGCTCTTCTGATAAATGTTGTTGGGTCAATAGTGCCGACAGGTAAAGAATTGGGTCTTGACGCCTGTTCTTCTGAAGAGTGTTGTTGGGGTAATATTGCCGACAGGTAAAGGATTTGGTCTTGACGCCTGCTCTTCTAAAGTGTTGTTGGGTCAATAGTGCCGACGGGTGAAGGATTGGGTCTTGATGCCTGCTCTTCCGAAGAGTATTGTTGGGGTAATAGTGCCGACAGGTAATGGATTGGGTCTAGACGCCTGCTCTTTTGAAGAGTGTTGTTGGGTTAATAGTGCCAACAGGCTAAGGATTGGGTCTTGACGCCTGCTCTTCTGAAGAGTATTGTTGGACTAATAGTGCCGACAGGTAAAGGATTGGTCTTGACGCCTGCTCTTCTGAAGAGTGTTGTTGGGTGAATAGTGCCGACAGGTAAAGGATTGGGTCTTGAAGCCTGCTCTTTTGAAGAGTGTTGTTGGGTGAATAGTGCCGACAGGTAAAGGATTGGGTCTTGATGCCTGCTCTTCTGAAGAGTGTTGTTGTGTTAATAGTGCCGACAGGTAAAGGATTGGGTCTTGAAGCCTGCTCTTCCGAAGAGTGTTGTTGGGTTAATAGTGCCGACAGGTAAAGGATTGGGTCTTGATGCCTGCTCTTCTGAAGAGTTTTGTTGGGTTAATAGTGCCGACAGGTAAAAGATTGGTTCTTGATGCCTTCTCTTCTGAAGAGTGTTGTTGGGGTAATAGTGCCGACAGGTAAAGGATTGGGTCTTGACGCCTGCTCTCCTGAAGAGTGTTGTTGGGTTATCAGTGCCGACAAGTAAAGGATTGGGTCTTGACGCCTGCTCTTCTGAAGTGTTGTTGGGTCAATAGTGCCGACGGGTGAATGATTGGGTCTTGTTGCCTGCTCTTCTGAAGAGTGTTGTTGGGTCAATAGTGCCGACGGGTGAAGGATTGGGTATTGATGCCTGCTCTTCTGAAGAGTGTTGTTGGTTCAATAGGGCCGACAGGTAAAGGATTGGGTCTTGACGCCTGCTCTTCTGAAGAGTGTTGTTGGGTCATCAATAGTGTCGACAGGTAAAGGATTGGGTTTAGACGCCTGTTCTTCTGATGAGTGTTATCTCTGTATGCGTGACTAACCGATCTCATTTTGCACCACAGCCGCTGCGCTAAGTATCGGTCACTGAGCTTTGTGTATAATCTAAGCTGGGAATTTGAATTGGAGCAGAATTTAACATTAATTTGAAGGATATTGGAGAAAAAAAAACATACAAATTACAAAGCAAACAATTGCCATTTGTGCCTAACGTTCTTGACAAAATAACTATTATATATCAAAATATTTTTTATATTTTATTCAGAGTTCTTCATTGAAACTTATATTGAGATTAAGCGCTGGGTTTCATTGTTCAATAAATGTAACTGCCGTCATAACACGTCAATACCTGAACGTAGTCTAATGGGACAACTTACAACCTTATTTTCTTTCTATACTAATACAAAGCTGTGGGTCTCTATTCCGAAATAACTCACTCCAGATGAGTGTTTCATAAAATATAATATGCATTACTGTCATCTACAGTTTTTTGTAATATACACTCAAGTGCATGATTGTTGCTTGTGTGGTGTTGCTGCCGATGCCTTTTCAAGTCAATTGACGCGAAGTCCATCGTTCCACCCCTCCCCTGCCGGGCTATAAGCACCACCTCCCCTGCCAGGCTATAACCACCCCTCCTCTGCCGGGCTATAACCACCACCTCCCTGCCGGGCTATAACAACCACCTCCCTGCCGAGCTATAACCAGCCCCTCCCCTGCCGGACTATAACCACCACCTCCCCTGCCGGGCTATAACCACCACCTCCCCTTCCGGGCTATAACCACCAACTCCCCTGCCGGGCGATAACCACTCCTTCCCCTGCCGGGCTATAACCACCACCTCCTCTGCCGGGCTATAACCACCACCTTCTCTGCCGGGCTGTTACCACCACCTCCCCTGCCGAGCTTTAACCACCACCTCCCCTGCCGGGCTATAACCACCACCTCCCCTGCCGGGCAATAACCAGCCCCTCCCTGCCGGGCTATAACCACCCTCTCCCCTGCCGGGCTATAACCACCACCTCCCATGCCGGGCTATAACCACCCCCTCCCATGCCGGGCTATAAGCACCACCTCCCCTGCCGGGCCATAGCCACTACCTCCCCTGCCGGGCTATAACCACCCTCTCCCTTGCCGGGATATAACCACCCCCTTCTGCCATGCTATAACCACCACCTCCCCTGCCGGGCTATAACCACCCCCTCCCCAGCCGGGCTATAACCACCACCTCCCCTGTCGGGCTATAACCACCCCCTCCCCTGCC
>SDVV010021449.1:0-11814 GCA_016164225.1 Gammarus roeselii
GCAACGTGAGTGTTCATTACTGTGCAACGTGAGGGCTCACGACTGTGCAACGTGATGACTCGTGACTGGGCAACGTGAGTGTTCATTACTGTGCAACGTGAGGGCTCACGACTGTGCAACGTGATGACTCGTGACTGGGCAACGTGAGTGTTCATTACTGTGCAACGTGAGGGCTCACGACTGTGCAACGTGATGACTCGTGACTGTGCAACATGCCAAGAGGTGTCTGTTCTCATCGAACGATCCCAGCTTGTGGTCAGAATGTCTGCGCTAGAAAGTGGAAGGAGATAACCTTCGCCTGCAGGACCACAGAACAGCCTGACTGCATTAGTACTTTCTTAGGACTATCTTATTGATAGGTCAATTTGATATCTTATTCGAAACCAAAAGAATGTTTAAACATTCACGAACAAGAATCACCACAAAAGAGAAATTGATAAACATTTATTTTATATATTGGGATTTAGACATGTATGAAATTGTCACGCTGATTTGATATATCAGCAGAGTGCCCCTAAACGTCCTTTGGGTATGGATGTAGAAGTACCCAATACTATTCACAGCTCGGTCAACAAATAGCTTGACAAAATACTATCCGAAAGCATCTAGTACTCTGACTGTCTTCCCCAACGGGTATATATCTTGAACACGGTACCATGTATGCCGTAGTTAAAGATCCTATTGGCCTGGCCTCTGACCCTGGGGCCATTACGGAACATGCCTGGCTGAACACGACTCCTTTCGATACCTAATGCGTTGGGTTGTTGTGTTGAGCTGTTGTGTTGAGCTTTTGTGTTGGGCTCTTGTGTTGGGCTGTTGTGTTGGGCTGTTGTGTTGGGCTGTTGTGTTGGGGTGTTGTGTTGGGGTGTTGTGTTGGGGTGTTGTGTTGGGCTCTTGTGTTGGGCTGTTGTGTTGGGCTCTTGTGTTGGGCTCTTGTGTTGGGCTGTTGTGTTGGGCTGTTGTGTTGGGCTGTTGTGTTGGGCTGTTGTGTTGAGCTGTTGTGTTGGGGTGTTGTGTTGGGGTGTTGTGTTGGGCTGTTGTGTTGGGCTGTTGTGTTGGGCTCTTGTGTTGGGCTGTTGTTGGGCTTTTGTCTTGGGCTCTTGTGTTGGGCTGTTGTGTTGGGCTGTTGTGTTGGGCTCTCGTGTTGAGCTGTTGTGTTGGGGTGTTGTGTTGGGCTGTTGTGTTGGGCTGTTGTGTTGAGCTGTTGTGTTGGGGTGTTGTGTTGGGCTCTTGTGTTGGGCTCTTGTGTTGGGCTGTTGTGTTGGGCTGTTGTGTTGGGCTCTTGTGTTGGGCAGTTGTGTTGAGCTGTTGTAACGGTGCCCCACAGATTAGTGTCAAGGCAATCTTATTATAGGAATTACTTGGCGAATTCTTCTCCAATTTATGCATCCTAGTCTTCACTAGAAGGCTGCTATTATGAAGTTAAGCGCACCACTCATCAATCAAGGGTCTGTTAATGGGAGAAGGACTCTATGAAATAAGCCAAATTAATGGAGGCTGCCATTAAAGCCCAACTCATTAACTCATGTTGTGTTGATGGGAGAAGGACTCATGATGGAATAAAATGAAAGAAGGATGCGCATTACAGCCCACTTAATTAACCCAGGTTATGGTAATGGGAGGACTCTATGAAGTGAGACCAATGAATGAAAGTTGCCCATTACATCACTACCCATGTGCTGATAATGAGAGAAGGACACAATGAACTACGCCACATGAATTAATGTTGCACATTACAGCACTACTCAACAACAACATCCAATTACCGGGGTGAGAATAAGTCTCATAGAACGGTCCTATGACTAGATTAGATGGCGCTGCTAACCATTAACTTCCTATGGGCACAAGGCAGTCCGGGGAACACGATCTGTTAATGAGCACTAATCGAGCCGTTTCACCACTGACCGCAAGACCAATAGAGCCATTTCACCACTGACCGCAAGACCAATAGAGCCAATTCACCACTGACCGCAAGATGCCAACGATGCTTGTCTAGCTGGGGGGTGTCAAAATTTTTGCTTTCCTTGATGCCATGAAACCAGTCTGAACATCCGTACTTGTTGTAGCTCTCGTTCAGAAGATATCAAGGAGACTCAATATTTGTAATATTGCTATATTTAATCATTTGAAAACTCTGGTAATGATGACATAGCAACTCGCACGCCCACCAGCAATGCTCTGCTCACAGTAGTACACGATGCTCGATGAACATGTAATGAGTCCAAACAATATTTCTGCTGTTAGAATAACGTGTCTGTTATCCACAGTATGGTATACATATTTCTTAAACAGCTGAAGTGTTGCCCTGCTCCATCTTCCTGGATCTAACAAGTAAGAACGCTTAATTGTTTGAAACCTGAGAACTAGCTGTGATGCACCTTCTTATTAGATAGCTGCAGCTCCTAATCCCCAACCGGTTGTACAGGCGCGATCTGTTTCTTTTTTTGCTGTAACTAGGCGCGAAGTAAATATTCATCCCCAGCAGCAGAAATTCAAAGTTGTTTTAAGTCTTCACGAAATCCTCTAACAGACGCATCTTCTCGCATTCAAACAAAATTGACCTGAATTGAGGTAACACCAATTTAAGTCAATTGTCGTATCGTTATAGTTCTCCAGTCATTTCAAGTCGCTACCAGTGATTGGGCCATACCACCCATCCTTCATTCATTGTAGTCATGCAGGTTCAGCAGTAAAAGTCAGCTTGTAAACCGCAGCTGCTGACAATTGCTTTGGGTGTAAGACGACACGCTTCCTCTCCTCACCCCTACTGCCAGAAAAGGAAAATGGGGCCATCTTCGATAAAACACAGATAAAAGGAACTCCAACAATGCTGTGTGACCTACTGTTGGCGTCGCGAAGATAAAACCCGGCACTGCCATCACAGGCCATACAAGCACAAGCGAAAAGCGGGACCCTTCGGCGTTCATTGACCGACACGGCCTTATAATACAAACCTTCTCTGTAGAAAATGTGCTGTTCCATGTCCAGTGGGTTGTGGTGATTGATGATGGGGAATTGACCTAGCGTGTGCGTGTTTAATTTTGTGTAATAATAATGCTCATAGTATATTGTTGAATTGATTTTATCTTTCTCCCTACCCTATGTACAAGGAAAATGTTTAGAAAATTTGAACTTAATTACACTGCCAGTGCGATAGTGTTTATATTTTCTGTGAATACATCTAATATCTCACGACGGTAATATTTCATGAAATCTTAAATTGCGATTGTGAAAGGCAACTAAGAATATATTACATCAGAAATGAATGGTTGCACTGTGCGACTCTACCTAGAAGTAAATAAATTCTGTACGAGTTTTTCATATTCATACGTACTATTTTTATTGGGTTTAACCAAAATGTATGAAAAACAATCTACAGCATTTCCATAGCTCCACAACATAGTTGAAAAAAAATGCTAATTTTTGTCAATAGTTTTGAAGCCATTTCGTCCGTCCCGCGCTGCCGCCTACCAGTAATAAAAATTTAGGAAACTGTTCTTCCATTATCAAATCCATGTTGTCATAAGCCCTTCTTCAAGGAAGTTTTATTTCCAAACAAACCTTGTCGCCCAATAATTAGATAGGCTTTAATTAAAGTTATGCATTTGATACGAACTTGCAATTGATAATGATCATTTTTTATCTGAGTTTTATCCAACCGAAAACTCATAGAACATACATTATTTTCAACTAGAAAATTGCATTGTACGCATTTCTTTTATGACGCCCTCTGTAAATGAATGATAAGGGAACATTGGTTGGAAATTATAGTCACCCGTTTCAAGACTACCATAACGTCACACTTCGTAGACCTTAGAGCCAGGGTACACTTAAAGTACCCTGCTTAGAGGGTCCGCAGTCTCGCCGCCAGATGAAATCAATGCCTGTCGAGAAGGTGACATTAGAGCGTTTGCTTTCGTTGATACCCTAAACGAGTCATAACATCTTCAATTATTTGAATCAACGTTCAGAAGATGTGGAGGGTACGCCAGATTCGTGATACGGCGATTGGAAAACATTGTAAAAATTATAGTCATGAATACTACATGGCGACCAGCACAACCTCGATGGTGGTCGCGCTAGTTTCCATGACGGCAAGAAAATTAGTCTTTACATCTATCATACTAGTCGTATCATGAATTGGACGTCTACTTGACATCTTCTGGACGACGATTCAAGTAACATAAGATGTGCTATGACTCGTACTTAGAAATCAACCAATGCCAATTCGTTAGAACCCACCAACTCGACAGTCGTTGATGCCATCTTGCGGTCAGACATTCAAAGCTTTACTGAATATCAACTGAATATCTCTTGACCAGTGTTCATTTTGCAGATTCCCGCCGCTTGGCTGTTGATAGCGCTGCTGGTGGCGTCAGCGAGAGGCAGTCCGACAGATTTCTCCTCGAGGTCTCTGGGAGATGTACTGGAGTATCAACCGTTACAAGAAGAGGCCAGAAAGATAGACGGAGGTTCATACAAGCTACCCATACAGATACGCGGCAACGAGGCCTTTTCCAAGTACTCGATTGTGTACCCTACAAAGAAAGGTAACGCTACCGAATCTAAGCCGCCAAGGGTTGTAGTGCTCCAGAATGGAGACCCCACAGAAAGGATCAACAGAAAGGGTAGTCCGGAGACTGTATACATCAACAACAAGGCTGTAAATGTTGAATACGTCAATAAAAACACTTTACCTCAAGGCCATCCTTTGCGAAGAATAGCCGATAAAAAAGAAAAAGATGATGATAGTTTTAACGAAATTTTTCAGAGTTTGTTTGAAATCATTAAAGATGTTCTAACAATCATGATCCAACCAGACACTCAGGATGCCAAAGAGAAGAGCGAGAACGGCAATGTTATCTCTGTTGGTGGTCTTGACAAATGGTCTTGGACCAGAAAGATCTTCCTGAAATTTCTCCGTTTGTTGAAGACATCCGACGCATTGGCGGAAATTCGAGAAGTAATTCCTGTGACTGAGTTAGAGAACGCGCTCGAAAAGGAAGACCAAGTTAACCTGGCACAAATTTTCATTAAGAGTATCACACCAGGCTTATGTTCTTACATTTTTGGATTGTTGAAAGACATTGCGGCTCCCCTGATGCAGCTGGGAACTAATCTCGGTAGCTCAGAGCTGCGAGAATACATCCCTAGCGAAATTGACCTGTTGTGGCCTGTAAGATTTTTTGCACATCGAACTCTGGGTTGGATTGGGAACTACTTTTCACGACGAGAATTGGTAAACTACTGGGAACAGTTCAGATCTCTCAGTCCTTTTGCTGCTCGCAGTGTGGAGTTCATATTCCCAGGGGAGGGAGACGAAGAAACCTCCATGAACAGTCCGATGACAAATGTCATCTCTCGACTAGATGGCAAGAGCTTGTTCGGAACAGCCTTTGATCATCCGTATCTCCTGCTGGCGGGAGTAGGAAGCACCGTGATGGTTTCGGTGTTTGCTTACAAGGCCTCAAGACCCGATTTCACAGAGGGTAACAGAATCAAACGGAATGCCTTGGAAGAAACTCAGTCCTACCCCTGGGACACCATGACATTCAGTGATCTCTACAAAATCATCGGCGCCGCTGAGAGTAACGCATATGTTGACACCTTTGATGATTCCGATGAAATTTCAGCTGTCAAACCCAAGAAGACCTCGAACAAGAAATATGGCTCGTCACAGGTGATGAAGAAAAAAGGATCAGAGTAAGTTCGATTCGAATTATTTATGATTCTAATTTAACCCTCTAAAAGGCAATGTCTTATCACATATGATCTTTAAATTATAGTCACTTTTAACCAAAGCTCTCTTCATAACCCCTAATTTGAAAGTTTTCTGACCTGAAAGGTCAACTTTCTTTGGATTTGTTGTCCAATTATTATGTTTTTGAACACGAGATCAAGCATCGCTTGCAGTGCGGTCGAGGCACCTTATTTTAGTCTCTACACCTTATGCTAGTCTCTGCATCTTGTGGTAGTCTCTGCACCTTGTGGTAGTCTCTGCACCTTGTGGTAGTCTCTGCACCTTGTGGTAGTCTCTGCACCTTGTGGTAGTCTCTGCACCTTGTGGTAGTCTCTTCACCTTATGGTAGTCTATGCACCTTGTGGTAGTCTCTGCACCTTATGGTAGTCTCAGCACCTTATGGTAGTCTCTGCACCTTATGGTAGTCTCTGCACCTTATGGTAGTGAGTGGCTGCAGTTTATCCCACGATGACAATATGTATTTTTTTAATACTTGTTATTCTGATCAATTGATGCATATATAGAATTACGACAAAATATCTCACGACATCTCGTCTTGTATCAACAAATACGAAGGTAGTATCAATCGATACTTGCCTTCACATTGCGATGGGGCTCGATATCATAAACGGGTGATCCTTTGAAAAACTGCATCTCTCGTTACTGTATCTAGATACAGTTTTCTTCATGCTTTCCGTCATTTATTACAGAATGCAACGATGGTGTCTATTTATTTCTGAGACCAACGTTGTTTAAGTTATTGGTGAACACATGAGTTGCAATTTTTAAAAAGCCCTATGTAGTACATTTTAATGTTTTAATATGTAAAAATCAATTGCGAATTTAAACTTCTTAAACAATATTGTGTACGTGTTTCGTATTGTATTTCACAAGAACATGAATTGAAGAGTTTGTTGACGTATGCAAGTGTGATGAGGCCAATTCTATTTTTACCTTGCAGGTCTGTGGCTAAAGCTGCGTCTACAGTCGCCGAGCTTCGGACACGCTAGTTGTAGGTCAACCATGCCGAGTCCGCGACACTTTCAATGAACAGAATGATACATTAAAAGTATGTTGCTGTTCGGGAGGATGGCGTAGCATTTGCGCCTCTAATAAATTACGTTCTCCGTAGGCGTGCGTACGTCATGACAACTTCAACCGCTCGTGAAAACGAACGAAAATTACTTCGCAATAAAGTAAAGAACACGTCAAGATGTCGTGCAGCTGCATTCATAGAAGTAAGGTCACTTGTACAAGTCGCAAATCACACATTTATTTACCCAAAGTAAGACTTGCGACTCGTTGATCTAACGTCAATCAACGGAACGCGTTCATAAATTCTCGAGTTGACCCAACGACTTTCCTGGAAAAATTCATCGTTCTTCAAAACATAAAGTTATATCAATTAACAATAGAGAATATGAACAAGATTACTTTGTCGCTAATTGTGACACGACCTGTTGTTATCACTGTTCCTGCCTTTCGCAGAGTGTGTGGTTGGCCACGCAACAGTCAGACGCGTACCCAGAAATTATCGACGGGGGTGAAGGATCGAATTGGTTTACCGGCCTACACCAGTATTAAACAACACATGACTTCAACGGCCTAGACCAATATTAAACGACACAGGCTCAATTTAAACGGCTAAGACCAGTGTTAAACGACACATGACTTCTTTTAAATTGAGCCTCCAAAGAGTCTTGGAGCAGCATTCATTTTGCAGCTCTCGGCCCCCATCTACTGTACGTGCCTGAACGCAGCAGCGTGCGCATGTTGCCACGGCACAAAGTGGCGCGTTGTTTGCGTTAAGCAGTCAAACCCCTAGGAACGAATACTTGTTTCAGAAGGCATTAGTTAATACAATCTTGGACTTTAAAACATGATTGTACAAGCAGAAGCACTTGTAAGTTGTCGAGAAGTTAGGTCCGATTACCACGTTAGAATTAGGCGAATCAGAAAAGTTATGCTGCCATTCGGTTATGCAAAAAAACATTCCTAGTCTGTGACCAAACCCGTCGTAAAATGAGACTAATTGTACAGATATAACTTTATACATATTATACCACGATAAATTTGATTTAAGTCTCAGTTCCACCGGAGCCTCAACGTGAGTCATGTTAAGCTCTCTCGTAGGGCTGTACGATCATGGATTCCCGTAGGCTCACACGCCTAGGTGTGTGAGAAAAACAACGTTGTCAATATTAGAACATTTTGAAAATTTCAGTCGTGTCAGACGCGCGCTGGTGCGCGCAAGAAAAACGTTGAGACGAAACGGATCTTCGATTTCAATCATTAAAATTTTTAAGATTAATATGTTTGCGCACCAGAGCGCAGAGGTAGCATGGTCAAGATTAGTACAAGTTTTACACCTACAGGGACACAATAAGCTCCGGCAGCAACGCAACACAATGTTTACAGCTACGCGGTCTAGTTTACTTACAGTAAAACTCCTCTATTCAGGTAAGATAGAGACTCAGGCGAAACTAATCTCCGCCTCCAACCCATCAGAACCTCAAGAGTAGTGCGCACAGATAGTATCGTCAAAATTGGTACAAGGACCATGGCTTTCGGATCAGATCAACTCCCAACCGCAACGCATTGCAAGGTTTATGGCTACGCGGTGATTGTCAACCACAGAATTTATTATTTATTATTTGCTTCAATGTTACACCGGAGTCCCAACGCGAAGTTAATGCAGACTCCCCCGTAGGGCGGTCTCAACCACAGAAATTACAGCGAGCACAGACTGAAAAAAACGCCTATTCACAAAATCACAAACAGGAACTCTCGCACAAATAAACTAGCATTTTTTATGTCAGAATTATGGAACGTGAAGAAGAAAGAAGGGCAGGTTCATCATGGGCGAAAAACGCTCAGATTATTGACATCACACTTAGTGTTTAAGGGGATAGAGTGGGGGGGAGAGCAGAGGTCCCTCTGATCCCAAAAAGAGCCCGATGGCACCCGGAGAGTAACCCAAGTCCTCCGAACTTCCTTGGTCCCTCGAGTCCCCTTGTCTCGATTGATCTCAGCCTTTTTCGAATCATTTGGGCCAGTCTCGACTCGTCGTGCCCAACTCGACTCGTCTCAACATGTTTCGACTGATCTCGACGCACCTGGACCTGCCTCGACGCGGCTTTCCCCCTCTGAGCCAGTAATCCTGAAGCTGTAATAACTATTTATTCTACTCAAACATTCAAGGGTGGGAGCGGAGTGGGAGGAAGGGCAGAGGTCCCTTGGGTCCCAAAAGAGCCCGACGAGTCTCGGAGAGTAACCCATGTCCCCCGAGCTTCCCGAGCTCCACGGGTCCCTCTAGTCCTCTCGTCTCAGTTCATCTCGTCTCAGTTCATCTCGGCTTGTTTCGATTCATTTCGGCCAGTCTCGACTTGCTTCAACATGTTTCGACAGATCTCGGAGCCCCTCTGTACCAGTAATCCGTGGACTGTAATAACTAATTTTCCTACTCAAGCATTTCACATACATACATTTTGCTATGAATGGGTTTTACAGCGTGGGAAGGGGGAGCAGAGGTTCCAGGATTCAGCGTTGAGGCTCTGGTGGAAATGAGGCCCAAATCAATCAATCCAGGATTCAGAGGGGCCCAAAGTTTCTCAAGAGAGCCCTAAAGTGTCTCAAGGGTGTCCCAAAGGGCCCCAGAAGGGTCCAAGTGGATACCCCAAAAATCCTCCTGGTCTTCCAAGTCCACCGGGTTCCCAAAACCCCGGGTCCTCAGAGTCCCATGGGTCCCACGAGTAGCCCCCCATTCCCTGGGTCACCTAGTCTCAAACAACCTCGATATATAATAATCAATGCAAAATTTATCACCATGAAAACAGGCCAGAGATAAATATTAGTGCCCAATAAAGAAGAAATAATAAAATAAAGTGTTAATGATCTATAAAATGAATAATCATCCATCCACCCCAATTAAATAATTGTTCGTGTTTGTTTATTGTTATATTGTAACTGAGCACATTATTTATTTGTCTAGTTATTTAGTGGAAGTCTTATTTATTGTTTTTTAGATTAAGCTGTTATTCTGTTAATGTGTGGAATATTGTAAGCCGTTCACAATCAGTAGGTATCATGTCTATCCAAGCTACTGTTGAAGAACCCATTGTTGCATTTCTCTTATGCATTCATATGTTTAATTTAATAATTATTTTTTTGGTTTATTTTCAGACATGATTTTTCGCACTTGCCCAAAGAGATACATTGTTCAAATACCTTCTAATGACAACCCGTATTTTGATCTTTATTATTATTATTTTTTTGTTCTAAACGTTTCTAATGATTATCATTGATTGTGCGAGACTAAAAATCTTCAAGATTTTTTGCTTGTAACACTTATTGGTCAACAGTTTAATTCACCGGCTCTTAATTTTGAACTTCGCTTTTAATCTAGTGCAGATTTGGTGCTGTCGTTGTTTTGAAAGTGTCCTTTGTCGTTAACTCTATAACAACTGTTTGTCTATGCTTAGAGCGTACTTGACCACAGATCGCAATAGTGTTTTATTTGCTCGATTAACGTTGAAGAGTAGTTGCAAATTAATTGCAATGCTAAGTGCGTTTATGTGAATTGTAGTCGATTAAAATTAAATAAAACACTTCGAATATAGAAAGAAAATGTGAGATTTTTCATCTTCAATACAGACAAAAATTGTATAGATTTAGGGACAAATCTCCTCCGTTGCTTAGGCCGACGATCCTCATTTTTGATTGGTATGCAGACTCGAATGTGCGGAAACGTATTTTTTAGCTCTATACGTATTTTCAACTGTGGTATGCATGGACGATAGAGCGTACGAGAATAATGCTATATTGATGTTGTATTACGAACAAAAATTTATAAATAAATCTTAAAAAATAGATCTCTGTTTCTGTGCTCCTTGAATGATGTCCAAAATTAATAAGCGGGGGGCGGTAAGAATCATTCGGTTTACATTGTTATATTGTATTGACACCGCTACGTACAGGCCGGGGTGTTTTCCGAAAGAAATAAAATATCCATTAAAATTGGTCGGTGAGTAGGCTTTGTAGCGTGAAGTGGTACTTGGAGGGAAACTCAATGGCCTCTCACCATTTACAACTTTTTATGTTAACTTTGAAGAAATCAATTCTTCACGTATGCAGTCACCTTTCTTTTGGATTATGCATTTTTTTTATACTGAAGTACCTAAGTATGCTTAAGCTTGGGATTTAGCCTTGCGATTGTACGACTGCGCGATTCCTTTAATCTTGCAACAGTTTGAATTTTGATGTGAACCATCGAGAGAGGCTGAGTGTGCCGGCGAAAAATGCACAACAAAATTGCGGCACCTAGGAATTGTCGACTAACGCAATAAGCGATTCGGTTTCATATACGACCCAGAGCCTTGATCACTTCAGAACTTGGTTTCATACACGACCCAGAGCCTTGATCACTTCGGAACTTGGTTTCATATACGACCCAGAGTCTTGATCACTTTGGAACTTGGTTTCATATACGACCCAAAGTCTTGATCATTTCGGAACTTGGTTTCATATACGACTCAGAGCCCTGATCACTTCAGAACTTGGTTTCATATACGACCCAGAGCCTTGATCACTTCAGAACTTGGTTTCATATACGACCCAGATTGATTGATTGATTGATTTGGGCCTCATTTCCACCAGAGCCTATATACGACCCAGAGCCTTGATCACTTCGGAACTTTGTTTCATATACGACCCAGAGCCTTGATCACTTCGGAACTTGGTTTCATATACGACCCAAAGTCTTGATCACTTCGGAACTTGGTTTCATATACGACCCAGAGCCCTGATCACTTCAGAACTTGGTTTCATATACGACCCAGATTTGATTTGATTTGATTTGAGCCTCATTTCCACCAGAGCCTCAACGTGAGTCATAATAGGCTCCCCCGTAGGGCTCGATGATTATTGATTCCAGTAGGCTCGCACGCCTAAGTGCGCGAGGAATAAACGAAACAACGCTTTCAACGTTAGAAAAAATGTGAAAATTTTAGCAGTGTCAGACGCACGCTAGTGCGCAAAAGAAAAAACGCTTTCTCGAAACGGACCTCCGCTTCCAA
>SDVV010021450.1:0-13128 GCA_016164225.1 Gammarus roeselii
CTATCATAAGTTGAGCTCACGAGTCAGCTATCATAAGTTGAGCTCACGAGTCAGCTATCATAAGTTGAGCTCACGAGTCAGCTATCATAAGTTGAGCCACGAGTCAGCTATCATAAGTTGAGCCCACGAGTCAGCTATCATAAGTTGAGCTCACGAGTCAGCTATCATAAGTTGAGCTCACGAGTCAGCTATCATAAGTTGAGCCCACGAGTCAGCTATCATAAGTTGAGCTCAGCGCCTGAGAACCTAATTAGGCTGGCTCTTAGGCTTGGGATCTGTTAGGGTTATTCCCCTTCTTTTCACCCCCTGAAAGGTTACCATCTATAGTCGAATGTGGTGAAGCCTAACTTGGGTGTTGGGTAGGAGTGTCAAGCTCCTCACCCCAGTTTCCTCAGCCACCAGACAGCAGCATCCGACCTTTTGGTAAAGCCACATGCGGGGACATGCGGGTTGCAGCAGGACCCAATGTAGAGGCGTGTGACAGGCCTAAGATTTATACAATGCAGCTTTCCCACCGCACACCAATTGCAGGGTCGCAAGACCGAAATCGGCTTCAGTGCGAGAGCCTGGGAGTGCATTCAACAAACTGTAGTTTGTTTATTACTTAGATGTTGTTATTTATTCCTTTTTCTTTAATACGTTTGGTCACCCGGACATTTGATAAGAGAAAGCGAAATAAAAAATTAAAAACAAATGCAAACAAATCAAACCAAATGCAAGCAAATCTAATGAAAACCAATTAAAACAATACCAGAAGCAAAACAAGAAAAAAATGGAAAAGATTGTGAAGGTAATACAAGAAATACGTTATTGCAGTTTCAACAGAATAAACAAGGTAAGATGGGTAACAAGGAAAAAAGGTGGAGGAAGGAGAGATAGTGAGGAGTGAAGAATAAAGAAGTTTGAAAGAAAACTAGGGTGTTCACTCTCCCTCTTTCCTTCTAGGGAAGGGAAGGCGGGAGAGAGAACAATTAAATTTCCTTTAGGACTCCTTTATTTTTTATTCCTCAGAAGCACGAGAAGAACATGATGGTCAAATGTCGATGTTCAGAGCTTTAGTTTGGAAAAATTGAAAAAAATAACGTGTCGAAATCCATCCATCATTGACAAAGCCCTCGGATAGTGAAGTGCGGCTTTTATTTAAGGATTGGAGTTTATACCTGAAAAAGACAAATCTCGAAAGCCAAATCAAAAGTGAGGAAAAAAATGCCAAAGTCAGAACTCTGTGAAACTCTGTGGAAACAGAAAATGGACGTGGAACTCGCCGCATGGGTATGTTCTTTAGCTTGAACTATGAATGATCAAAACTAACATATTATTGGCGAAGTTTTATCAGTTTGAAACCCGATCTGAGTTAATCGTGAAGATTAGATAAGATTAGAGTGCCAGAGCATTTAAAGCGTGCAGAACAACACCTGAAAAATAGCTACGTTCAAAACACGAATTGGATAAAACGAAAAAGAATTAAAAAAAAACAGATGTGAGCTCTGCCTTTGGTGTTATTTGTTAAGCCATAAAACGTTGAAATCCAAGGATAATTGACGAAGTCGTAGCATTTTGAAAGTTTGGTCAAATGGATAATTTTATTAAAGCTCTCTTTAAAATTTCCAAATTCGAATGTTGAAAAAATACTGTATTGAATTCAAATACGCCACAACCGCATTACATTGATGTATCATGACATGAAAACATAAGTGACTGAAAAAAGGGCTTAGAGGTTTTGGCAGACGAACGAACAACAGACGAACGGACGGACGGACGCGCATTTTCTTGGGAACAGGATCCCAAACCCTTTCGCCGGTATGACATTTATTTGTCTACTAAAAAATAATAGCCTTATGTGAAACAATGTCTTACCGCTAGGGCTGGGCGACACTAATTATACTTTGTTGAGGCCGTTAACACACGTGAATAACGTTTCACTATTGATTCAATTAATACAGTCGATTTCAAATGAAATTGAGTTATATTTCGCAGAAGCTAAATTTCCCAAAGAGGAATAACAGGAGCTAATCTACAGTGGCCAGGCATGGAATAAATTGGTAGGAAGAAAATGGTACGATCACTACGCTCCAGCTTTTTCCAAGCGTTCAACGGATTTTCAACCACACACCTGGAACCTAAGGCTGCTTATTTCAAGGTACACTGATTTAAAAATCAGTGACAATGGTTTCTTTAAATACATTTACGGAGAGGAGAGGAGCGTTTAGACTGCATTATGCTGTCCATAAATAGCTTTGGGTATATTCAGTCATAGCAAGGCATACCCGACAATGATCAACCACAATAGCAAGCCACCCAATATTAGCCAACAACAATAACTTGAGAAACTACCTATCAGAAGCGCTAGTTGATGCTCTACTCACTCGAGGCAGCGCGCGATGAAGTTGACAAAGATCGGGTCAGAGCACTTGAGCACCAAGCTGAGGTCCTTGGAGCCGGGTCGTCTTTTCTTGCCCTTACTGTTTGTGATGCATCGCGGCATGCCCTTCGAATCTGAGGGAAAGACAAGAAAGTTAGGGTCTCTACTCGTACTTCAGTGACCTGACGTTGGTTTAGCATCGCGGTATGCCCTTCGAATCTGAGGGAAGGACAAGAAGGTTAGGGTCTCTACTCGTACTTCAGTGACCTGACGGTTGGTTAAACATCGCAGCATGCGCTTCAAATCTGCGAGAAGGACAGGGCATTTAGCACTCCTCACTCGTTCTACAGTGACCATTCTGTTGGTGATGCATCGCGGCGTGCCCTCCGAATCGGTAGGAAGGGCAGGGCAGGTTAGGGTATCTGCTCGTACTACAGTAACTTTACTGTAGAGGATGCATCGAGATGCCCTTTGAATCTGTGTTCTAATTCGTACGGGAGTCTCATTCTTGACATTCTCACATACTTTCAACCCAGAAAAACCTATTTCAAATAATACCAGGTAGATCCTTGGGTAAACTTTCAAAACGTGCTCGCTAAGGTGACAGTGTGCGACAATTTAAATTGTTTGGCAATAAGTCAGTGCATACAGAAGAATATCGCGTCATCTGGGAATTTTGTTCCTAATAGGCGAATCCACTAAAAAATTAGGTCTAATAAATTTATTTCCATGCTTTGATAATTTGAGTTGATGAATGAATAGCTGAGCACTGAAGTCGCAGCAGAGATCAGTTATATCTTTAGCGTGACTTGTGGTAACCAGCAATGAAAAGTATTTGCTTACCATAGTTTGCCATGAATACGAGCTTGCAAAGAGAATTACACTGTCAGGAATATTAATCGCCCCAGTTCCATTTTGTAATACGAAAGAGTCAATAAAACTATAATCCGTTCCAAGTCTAACCGAAAAAGAGCCTCTTCCTGGAGGCATTGAGGAGCAGCGCCTGTGGTGGGGGTCCTAGCACCTCCATCACACAGGCCAGCTGTTCCACTTCGTTCTCGCCGGGGAAAAGAGGATAGCCCGTAAACAGCTCAGCGAGGATGCAACCTGTAATAGCGGGAATACCGTTAAATACAATGAGAGATACACTTTTGGTCGATAGCAGCTTTGTAAGGTCCATAAAACATACTGGAACAGGACTAAAGAGGTGAACACAATAGCTTTGCAGCATTTTTAGAAATAAGTTAGTACATTCAGAAGAAATACATTTTTTAACAATATTTTTTTTTTAAACAATATTGCATACTTTGCGTGCTCACCAGAGCATCAGGAAGTAGCCATGATCCTTGATAGGCCACCTTTAGCCTTTAACTTCCCAGACAATCAAATATTGAGAAAAGAATCGAAAAAATGTCTTCCGCATGAACTCTGACCTTTGAACTTCCCGAACCAACATGCTGCCATCGAGTGGCTGCAGACTATGAGAGGATGATTGCCGGTAACCACTGATCTTCGAAATACAAGAGTTTCAGATACATAGATGTAGACTGAGATAGTTTCTCATGTACATTCAAAGTCTTCATTTACAGTCCCAGTATTCACTGGAACAATAACAGTTGGGAAAAAATGTAGAACAGATTTTCTGATAGTATTTTAGCGATGAAAATTTAGTATTGTTGTAAACCACAGCATGAGAGTTTGTTGATGGAACAGAAAGTGAGTTTAAACGATTGCGAGACAATCTGCACCCCACCTGAAAGAGGAGGTTGAACAATATGCATAGAGTAGAAAAATAATGAAGAAATACAACACGTTGAGGCGAATGTCACCAGCCACTCCACAATAGTGGCTAGCAAGTCTCACCTTGGACATTGAGCAGGACACCAGAAGAAAATATACCAATATCATCAGGAAAACAGGGTTATGAAGACATGAATTTTTGATTACTCTGAGTCAGTTTATTGTATGTTTTTGAGGACATCACACGGTGGTGGTACTGGGTTACCTAAATGCGAGAGTTGGGGACGAAGTGGTAGAGAATGTGGTAGAGTGACATGGGATTCCTGGTATAATTATAGAAGAGAGAGACTGATGGGCTTGTGCATGAAGAGGGTAGAGTGCTGGTGGTGTGAAAGAGCTTGTTCAAAAAACGAGATGTCCACAAGTACACATGGGTAAAGATGGCTCGTGGTGCAAAGGTGGATAGAGAGAGCGCTGGTGGATTTTGTGATGCGTTCGAGGAGTGTGTTGGATGTGTTGGTGTTGAGAAAGGAGGGTGGATAAATGTCTGATCATCTACTGGTAGAAGAAAGATTTAAAGTGACGTAGGTGTAGAAAAGAAAAATATCAAAAGAAGGAGGAAGAGAGTTTGTGAAGGTAAGAAAATGGAGTGTGACAAGCTGAGCTGAGGATTTCCAGCAGGTGTTAAAGGAGAAAAGAGAGCAAGGCTTGGAGAATGTTGACAAAAAATGGGAACCGTTTAGCTACGGGAGCTCTTTGAACTTGGAAAGCTAAAGCCAGCGGTATAGTCAATACGATAATGTTGACCTGGAAAACGTTTTGCTCAGCACTTGCCAAGTATCAATTATTTAATAAAACAAGGAAAATTCTATTAATAATCGTCTGCCAAACTCACCAAAGCTCCAGACGTCGATAGGCAGGCCGTAAGGGAGTCCAAGGATCACCTCGGGAGACCTGTAGAACCTGCTCTGGATGTAGGTGTAGACGCGCTGCTGTACATAACAAGACGATCCGAAGTCGATAACCTTGATGCTGCTGCTGCCTCGCTGCTTCAACAACACGTTCTCCTGCGATGAGAGGTGTCAGATTCGGCATGAGTGTTCACTCAAGAGTCATTCAATTGTATAAGTTTAATGGAACTTTGCTCCAGGATCCTATATTTTTGAGGATGATTACTGACGTGCCATTCTTCAGTAGCATAGAAGGCACGTACGTCGGCGTCGTTTAGCAGTAGCCTAAGAGGCATGGTAGCTGGCGCCGTAAGCAGTAGCACAGGATTAACTGGCCTTCAGCACTAGCATAGAAGGCACGTCGTCGGCGTCGTTTAGCAGTAGCCCGAGAGGCATGGAAGCTGGCACCATTAAGCAGGAGCCCAGGATGAACTGGCATTCAGACGTAGCACAGAAGGCACTGCTGTCAGCATTATTTAACAATGACCCAAACGGCACTGTTACTGGCACCATTGAGCAGTAGCAAAGGAGGCACTGTTGCCAGCGTCATTCAATAGTAGTTTAAGCGGCACAGTTGCCAAAGCCATTTGTAGCACAGGAGGCGGCAGTGTTGCCGGTGACGCTATTGAGCAAATAGGGTCCAGAAGAGCGATCAGACCGAGGTCTCATTTTAAAGGTGCCTGCTCCAGTGCTCGCAGCAGCTGATCTATATTGCAGGCCCAGTTCCTGGACGGCAGAGAGCAAAAAACATTGAAACAGGTAACCTGACCTCTCCCCGAACGGTGAACTGACGGCAGGGAAACAGGTAACCTGACCTCTCGTCGAATGGAGGACTGGTGGCAGGTAAACAGGTAACCTGACCTCTCGCTGATCGGAGGACTGCTGGCATGGAATCAGGTCACCTGACCTCTCGCCAAACGGAGGACTGCTGGCAAGGAAGCAGGTAATCTGATCTCTCGCAAAATGGAGGACTGGTGGTAGGGAAGCAAGTAACCTGACCTCTCGCCGAACATTAGACTGGTGGCCAGGAAACAGGTAACCTGACCTTACGCCGAACGGAGGACTAGCAGCAGGGAAGCAGGTAACCTGACCTCCCACAGAACGGAGGACTGCTGGCAGGGAAGCAGGTAACCTGCCCTTACGCCGAACGGAGGACTGATGGCAGGGAAGCAGGTTACCTAACCTCTCGCTAAACGGAGGACTGGGTGGCAAGGAAGCAGGTAACCTGACCTCTCGCTGAACGAAGGACTGGGTGGCAGGGAAATAGGTAACCTGACCTCTCGTTAACGGAGGACTGGTGGCAGGGAAGCAGGTAACCTGCCCTTACGCCGAATGGAGGACTGATGGCAGGGAAGCAGGTAACCTAACCTCTCGCTAAACGGAGGACTGGGTGCCAAGGAAGCAGGTAACCTGACCTCTCGCTGAACGAAGGACTGGGTGGCAGGGAAATAGGTAACCTGACCTCTCGTTAACGGAGGACTGGTGGCAGGGAAGCAGGTAACCTGCCCTTACGCCGAATGGAGGACTGATGGCAGGGAAGCAGGTAACCTAACCTCTCGCTAAACGGAGGACTGGGTGCCAAGGAAGCAGGTAACCTGACCTCTCGCTGAACGAAGGACTGGGTGGCAGGGAAATAGGTAACCTGACCTCTCGTTAACGGAGGACTGGTGGCAGGGAAGCAGGTAACCTGCCCTTACGCCGAATGGAGGACTGATGGCAGGGAAGCAGGTAACCTAACCTCTCGCTAAACGGAGGACTGGGTGCCAAGGAAGCAGGTAACCTGACCTCTCGCTGAACGAAGGACTGGGTGGCAGGGAAATAGGTAACCTGACCTCTCGTTAACGGAGGACTTGTGACCATTCACTGAACAATCTGTTAAGTGAATGGTATGATAACCATTCACTGAACAGATTGTTTGACAGAGAAGATAACAATTTGACCTCATGTTGTACGTTCATGTCAGCCTTCGTTCAGTTTATGTTAGGCTCTACTCTGGCACCTCGAAATAAACTTTTTATCACCTGTTATTTTACTAAGACTATCAGAACCATACACACCATTTATCTAACTTGTTTGTACCTCGGGTAGTAGGGTTGTTTCGCCATCTACCAGCGACAAACTCAACTAACCCGCCCGTGCAGCAGCATAGTGCTTGCTGCTTTTGGCACCGACGTCGACTCTCTTCCCTTTCCCCCGAAATTGATCGGGTGGGGGTTCTGGGTGACCCAGTTCTAGCTGAGTCAGGAGATGGCCGATAGAGGCAAGTTTTGGCACAACTCCAATGCCAAGAAAAAAGGGGGACGGAAAATGTAAATACGCTGACATACGGCAGGAGATCTGTATCTAGATAGAGTTTGAGACAGAGTCAGGTGGAGTTACACCAGAAAAGTAAAAATAATAGTACGCTGGTAGAGGAATGAAAAGATGGGTCTTGATGAAGACTGACTGAGATGAGACGGAAGTATATAACTGGGAGGAGAGAATGACAATGCGTTGGCAAGAGATTGATGGGAACCAATTACCAAAGATGGTGGCCATAACAGACAGTGTGGCCGACAAGCAAGACAGGAAAAAGGTTGGATGAAAAACCTAACGTGAAGAGCAAAGGTGAGAGTAAGAAATAGAAAACAAGAGAAAGGAGAATGACTTGACTCGTTGAGGGCCCAAACAACAACTTGACATCGACCCACAGACGATCTGCGTTTTAACTGAGGAAAGGCCCTCATATTTAAACGTTGGCAAATGGTTCAGTTTAGTTTATTCTTGAACCGCGATCGGTTATTACCGAAATAGTAGTGAATCTATGTCCAATAAACTCTTGGTACCCATCGACTGATGTCAGAACGAAGTCCCATGGTTACTGTTGTGTACATACTCCGCACATTTATCACAACTACCTAGGGACAATCCAAGGAGTCAATTTCAACGCTATTCAAGCAATTAATCAGACTCATCATATATTAGCAACGGAAACACTGCCTGTCCGGTACTCTGACTTTGCTCTCACACACGAACTCCCTACAAATAATGTAGAAGACGGTCTTACACATCGCAACGTGCTGTACACAGATAGCACATATTCTGCATGTGCATGAGAAAAACAAGGATATTTTTTCTCAAAAATCATTTTGACGTGAGCAAAATTGTGGACTCGGCCCATCCCTACCACCACCTACTGTACCTACGTCAAACCCACCGAAATATACATAACAAATCAGCACACTTCAGCTCCCTATACACAATTATTCCTCAACCTGCAGACAACGGATCTATGCATAAACAGATAAACACACACTTCATAACTTTTGCACGATTCTGCAGAGTCACCTTCCGTAGTTTGAGGAAGAGGAGTTGGTGTTCTCCAAGGGTGACAAGGTTCACCTGTCGAGGCTAAGGTAGGGGCACCACAATGCCCTCCATTCACACCAACATCAACTTGGGGACGCCCCTAATAATCGAGCACGTCATGACGTCGTGCCCGGCCATAGCAGCCGGCTAGCTCAATCATGATACCCTGTCGGTGGGTGATCTATGGGCGCACGCATCGATTTTCTCAGGGATGTGGGTCTAACATATGGGCCTGTACTGGCCGTGAGATTCCCGACATACACGTGTCGGTGGAAATCCGGGCTTCCGGGCTGTGCGTCAGCTGTTGCTCTTCCACCGCAGGAGGAGCTGGGGCTAAGCAACAACAGAAGGTCCCATGGAAGTGTTCCTCGCAGCGATGAAACGCATTGATGTTGTTTGCAGACTTTGAGCGCTGATATATCGGACGATTACCAAAGAGTAATTCTTTATTAAATTTGAAAAATATCAAATTTAGTCAATGAAATATCTACGTAGTTTAGTCAGTGTTGTAGATATTTCCAGCTCTGCTTATACGGGATGCCTAGTATATTGACTGCTGAGACGAGACCTGCATTACTCAGAGGATGTTTGAGCTATGAGTAATTTTTAAACCCGCTTTGGGCAGTGCTGCGTGAAGAGCAACGCGTTCTGCGCTGCAGGGAGTTGTATCTTGAAGGTACTGGTAGAATTCAAATGAAAGACAATGTCCCGGGTGTTTGTTGGTTGCCCAAAATCGCAAATTCTCTCAAGCGAATGCATCATCGCAACCCTTAATTGAGCGGATGACTGTACCTGCTAAATCATTACATTGTTTCCGACAGAGTGACCTTCATCGACGGATTGAGAGAATACCATAATAAATTTATTCAAAGATAACCTTGACAAGCTTGAAAGTGTGTTTGTCAGCTATTAAACAAGGGGGTAGATAGGTAACTGTCATTTTAGATTAAAAAATGGCAACGTAAGTATGCAAAAATCCTGGGACCAACAATTATGAACAACAATCCGTTCAGAAGTTGGCCAATTTCGCTGTTTCGTGAGTTTTGTTCTTCTTGTCAGAAAGAAACTCATGGAATGGCAGCCCATCTAGAGGGTCAGGATGTGTCTGTGAGTCTCCGACCCAAACTTTCAGGGTCAGCAGATCTGTCCCAGGAATGGAAGAGGTGCCGATACGCCTGTCACCCCGCCAATCAGCAAGCAGAAGAGATGTGGGCGTGAACTGACACAAACTTAGAACGTCCTCCAGAACAATGAAGATGCGATGAAATTAGATCATGGTATGATAGCTGGAGCTAAGATTAGTAGTAGTAGATTTGTAGGTAAAGAAGATTATCATCTTCATCATCGATTATGATTTTGAACTGTAAGTATTTCATTGCAGTTTGAATAAGCAATTGCTTCAGAACTTTCTTTGCGATTAGTTTAACTAAATTAGCTAAACATCTGCTAAGAATAATTAAATAAATGGTCCAGTTGGTCTTGTCTTGCTTGCTTACAACAATTAATTGGCAATAATAGTTAAAAAGTACATATATTTCATGTTTATTTATTAGGCGAGTGAGTGGTGCGAGGAGCTCCAAAACACGATAGACAGCTTCCGTCACAACTGAACGATGTTTCTCTGAGTCGTCTATCCCTTGTAAAAAACAGACACGATGTGTTACCGCCATTTAATTGTTTAATTTATACAATTGAGGTCAAAGTCTGAATTAGGAAAACATATTTTTCGCAATGCGGAAAAGATTTATTGAGAATGGGACTTAAAGCAGCGCGGTATTGTTTTCACATATCACAACGAAACGTTTAGTGTCTCCAACGAAAAATGTCTTGCCATACAAAGCCAGGGGTCATGGTGTTTGTGTCGGCAAGTTGTGCTGGGCTGAAACAGAAATGACAACCAGTTGCGCAAAGGTGGGGGTGATAATGATTTCTTCCCTCGTGTTTACGAAAACCTTCAAAACTGTAGGACATATGACGATTTTTTTAAGTAGCTACAAAAATGTTTAAGATGTCGAATAAAGAAGAAGCTTCTACAATTTATTTCCATACTCCATAATGGCTTTCAAATCATGAATTGCGTGTTGCGCTAACCTCAAAACTGTCGGAGCAGAGACTGCTCCGACAGCACCTACTAGAGTTTTCAAATGGTCAAATAGGAGGTAACACAACAGGTTTGAAACAATAGTTAAACATTTACAAATATTCAAAATGTGAATTTTCTAACAAATCTTCATTTTAACATAATATTCAACAAGAGCTTTCAAGCTATCTATAGCAAATCATAAAAACTCAATAACTGAATAAGGATATAGATTATTTTTGACGATTTTTCATTTTCAAAAATCACGTTTGACAACTTTCAATATTCATTTCGATAAAATCTCTTCATATAATCATAGTAGCTACTCTACGATACCTTTCCAAAGTTGCAAAGGAGACCCAGTTACAAAAACTATTTTATTTAATATAATATTTTAGTAATTTGAATTTAGAGAAAATCTATTCCCAATATTGCTGTGCTTTACAACAGCCTTCTTATTACGTATTATTTGTCATTGAAGAGTCATAACTGTAGGGGAGCCCGATTTTTGAGCGATTTACAACGGACAGACGGAGGGACGGACGGACGGATGGTTGGACGGGCTGACGGACGGATGGACTGACAAATGGAGACACTTTTTTGGAATGGAGGTCCAGAACTCTTTTGAATGATAAATGACACATCATTCTGCTGAAAAAACAACGGAACAGTGTGGAACAATGTGTCTCCTGCTGTGGGCTATGAAGTTGAAACATTGTGGAGGCCTGCTTTCCTAAGCTATCCAGAAATCCCTTCTCCTACATGTTTTTCCCGCGTAATCGACCAACATTTGCCTAGAAGGTCGTCAGAAGTCCCTATTCAAGGCCAATGTTTACTTCCATCACAATCCTTAATACTTTTTATTTTCATAGCCGCTCAGCCGTCGTTTAAAGGGTTCTTTTTTGGTCGGTTGCGTTTCTGCGCTCAACTGCAATCTTTCTTCCATCAAAAATTTATGAGCTTTTCCAGGTTGTGTTGGGCGAGCAGTCATCGTCTTTAAGCCGCCTGTGCTGGGGGTTTGCTTGTTGTTTTTCCGAAAGTAAGGGGAGTGGCTACATTGATGTTGGTAGGTAGAGGTCTGGTTTTGGGATAGAAATAAAAGGAACAAGAAATAACTGAAGGCCTGTTGCCTTAGCAGTTGTGTTACGGATAGTTTTCAGGGTATTTTATTCGCATGGCACGTACGCCGAGTACTTGTTTATACAATGAAAAGAAAGTCATGGTAATATTTTTGGTTTCGTGAAGTGCCATGCATTATTGATATTGAAGGAATCTAGGGTTCGTAGTTTCTTGCAATGGTAATATAGTCATGGTAATATTTTTGGTTTCGTGAAGTGCCATGGATTATTGATGTTGATGGAATCTAGGGTTCTTAGTTTCTTGTAATAAGTGAAAAGTAAAAGTTTTATTGTCCACCTGCAGTGTCAAAAATTACTTCATAACCAAGTTCATTATTCGATACAATTCTATCCTGAATTTAATGTGTATTTAAAAATCAGGAAATACTTTGTAAATTACTAGAATAGTACGAGGCATCTCGTGAATAAACGATTTTTTTTACTTTTTCTATTCATCTCAAATTTTTTGCTCTAGTCCGCGTGAGTGGACCTGTTGCTAACATGTATTCCAGTGGTCGCATCTCAGTCTCATTTAGCACTGAAGATGATTGCATTTGTTTGGGAGGCCCTTCTCCATCGGAGCTGAAGATGATGAGATCAGAAGACTCTCGGTTCATGCTCCACCGACAGGCCGTTCAGTGTTGTGCTGAGACGATGAATCATCATCGTGCATGTTCTATGGCTTACAGTCCACACCATGCGGGTCATGCTCCACCGACAGGCCGTTCAGTGTTGTGCTGAGACAATGAATCGTCATCGTACATGTTCTATGGCTTACAGTCCACACCATGCGGGTCATGCTCCACCGACAGGCCGTCCAGTGTTGTGCTGAGATAAGTGGAGCGTCGTACATGTTCTATGGCTTACAGTCCACACCGTGATGGACATACTCCACCGACACTTCTCATTGCGTGTGATAGCGAGGTGCTCATTTGATGCCGCATGGAGTTTGCTGTGTTGCTCCGTGGAAACACTGTCATATGTTTGCTGTGTTGCTCCGTGGAAACACTGTCATTTGTTTGCTGTGTTGCTCCGTGGAAACACTCTCATTTGTTTGCTGTGTTGCTCCGTGGAAACACTGTCATTTATTTGCTGTGTTGCTCCGTGGAAACACTCATTTATTTGCTGTGTTGCCCCGTGGAAACACTGTCATTTGTTTGCTGTGTTGCTCCGTGGAAACACTCGTATTTGTTTGCTGTGTTGCTCCGTGGAAACACTCATTTATTTGCTGTGTTGCCCCGTGGAAACACTGTCATTTATTTGCTGTGTTGCTCCGTGGAAACACTGTCATTTGTTTGCTGTGTTGCTCCGTGGAAACACTGTCATTTGTTTGCTGTGTTGCTCCGTGGAAACACTCTCATTTGTTTGCTGTGTTGCTCCGTGGAAACACTCTCATTTATTTGCTGTGTTGCTCCGTGGAAACACTCATTTATTTGCTGTGTTGCCCCGTGGAAACACTGTCATTTGTTTGCTGTGTTGCTCCGTGGAAACACTCGTATTTGTTTGCTGTGTTGCTCCGTGGAAACACTC
>SDVV010021451.1:0-13128 GCA_016164225.1 Gammarus roeselii
CTATTAACACAGCTCAGCTGCATGAGTGAAGAAGCAGGTCCTATTAACACAGCTCAGCTGCATGAGTGAAGAAGCAGGTCCTATTAACACAGCTCAGCTGCATGAGTGAAGAAGCAGGTCCTATTAACACAGCTCAGCTGCATGAGTGAAGGAGCAGGTCCTATTAACACAGCTCAGCCGCATGAGTGGAGAAGCAGGTCCTATTAACGCAGCGCAGCCGCATGAGTGAAGAAGCAGGTCCTATTAACACAGCTCAGCTGCATGAGTGAAGAAACAGGTCCTATTAACGCAGCGCAGCCGCATGAGTGAAGAAGCAGGTCCTTTTAACACAGCTCAGCCGCATGAGTGAAGAAGCAGGTCATATTAACACAGCGCAGTCGCAAGAGTGAAGAAGCAGGTCCTATTAACACTGTTCAGCCGCATGAGTGAAGAAGCAGGTCCTATTAACACAGCTCAGCTGCATGAGTGAAGGAACAGGTCCTATTAACACAGCTCAGCCGCATGAGTGAAGAAGCAGGTCCTATTAACGCAGCGCAGCCGCATGAGTAAAGAAGCAGGTCCTATTAACATAGATCAGCCGCATGAGTGAATAAGCAGGTCCTATTAACACAGCTCAGCCGCATGAGTGAAGAAGCAGGTTCTATTAACACAGCTCATCCGCATGAGTGAAGAAGCAGGTCCTATTAACACAGCTCGGCCGCATAAGTGAAGAAGCAGGTCCTATTAACACAGCTCAGCCGCATGAGTGAAGAATTGGGTAAACGCGTACAGCCGCTTCAAAAGTGATGATATATTATAACATAAAGTATAAAAGGAAAACAGCTTTAAACTCCTCGCCAGCCGCAGAGATAATCTCTCTGACCTCACAACTCAGGCGAGGTATATGAAAGGGTTATGTGCGGATTCTTGTTCATTATGAGCGGGGTGTGGTATGCCAACCCTCAGACGGTCATAAATCACGATACATTCCTGACCGCACTATGTGCGCCCAATATGGGGCCCACCGCTGTGGGAAAACCACGCAGACGACAACACAACACACTAGGCAAGACATTACGCTGACAATCCGGTGTCAGTTTTTTTCTCAGGTGTCATTACAAGTTGTTTTTCATGTGACAGTTGTCAGTTGTTTTTCATGTCACAGCTGGCAGTCGTTTATCCCGGTGCACTTGCACAATTGTTTTATTGTTGCAGTCGTCAGCTTTTTTTATGGTACAGTTGCCAGTTGTTTTTCAGTATCAGAGTTGTCAATTGTCCTCCATGACGCACTTTGACCAGATGTTTCAATACTGCCGTTAACAGGTTAGTTTCAAGGCAGTAGCCAGACTTGGCATGGAGCCGTTTCCACACTGTAAAAAACAGTGTCATCAGTTCTATTGTGTTCTATTTTGTGTTCTATTAGCTCGATTTCTATCTTAACTTAGTTTATTTTTTTATTTCAGCTGTACTCATATTACTTGTTTGTACTTCATCAATGTTATTAAAGGTATGGGAATACTGATTTCGAATACCTCGAATGAAACTGGGTTTGTCACTGCATAGTAATAATTTGTAAACGTATTTCCGCACTGTTAGGGCAAATCTGTTAGGATGTCGCCCTGTTAGAAGGCCGCTCTAGTTTGTTTCTCCTTTATCTTAACTGTGTACGTGTTAGCTGTGTGTCTATAACCGTATTCTAAGATGTTACTGGTATTAAGATTTTCAACATTGTCAAATGTGGCCGGTTCTCTGTCACAAAACCACGAGTATCTTGTATCAGGTAGTATCATTGTATTGTACCACTTTACATCAGGCAGCTTAGAATCGTGCTACGATTTCATAACACCCCATTTATTTAAATGTAATTAATTTTTTCGTCATCTTCTGATACTCCGCCGGTCATGTCTGGTACAAGGTTGGTGCCCAGAATCATGATATCATTCCTTTATTGAGAAGCAGATGTGAGTAGCTACGAATTAGATAAACTTTGCATTCAACCCAAATCCCGCAAAAGGAAGTAACCTTGCTCTAATGCGCATCCGACGATACGCGCATCCAACTCACATTTGTATTATCCCCATTTTAATTCAGTTTTCGAATTGTCGACATAATCGTCGCATCCCGCATCTAATTATATCATTACATTTATATTTGCTGTCTACAAGGAATCACAAAGAATAGAACTCTAACTAAATGTCTATTTTCCCACCGGTAAATTCTATAACAGTCCAAGATGGTTCGTGCTAAGCTAGAATGTGGCATCTGCTACACCTTGTACGCCCCCGAACTAATGGATTGCTAAAGTTCTTCTCGCTCTGCCAGGACTTTGCACAGAAGTCCCTCAAATGGGGAATGCAAGACTTTGCGTTGTAAATTTTGTCAAGCGGCAGAGGAAACCAAACAATTGAAAGCACAAATGAGTCACGCCTCCAATAGCTGTTCCATAACAGCGGCAGTCTCATCAAATGGCTTATCCATAACAGAGACAGTCAACACGGATACCCGATTGCTAGCTGTTGAATTAAAATTGGAAAACGTGCTGAAATAATTTCATGAATTTAAAGATCTGATAAACAGCGAATTAGCAGCAATCAAATAAACTTCCGAGGCCACCCATAATCAAGTGAAAGAACTCCGATGCACATAAACACTGAATTCGCCAAGAAGCTTTCAGGTCTAGACGCTGATACAAACGATCGTATTAAGCCGATAGAAAACTCAGTCAAAGATAGCGAGGAACTGTACACAACTGAAGTTAGTAGGAGGCAGCCACGCTGTGACACTGCAACCCACGTTGGACCACAATCTCACCACTTTCGACCCAGTACACGTAACCGACTCGATGTATTGGCCCGATGAAATAGACTACCAGCATACAGAGAAAATTAATGTGATCGGTGATTACAATGTCACCTCCTTCAAATCAAATCGGCAAAACGGGAGAATTCAACTTAAAATACTCGGCAGAGCTGATTTAAAATTTGACGAGGTCGAAGGCATAATCGCAAAGGAAATGATACATTCATCTAAGCGAATTATAATTCGAGTCGGAGCTAGAGACGTGTCACAGACGGAATCGACATGGAAAAAGTATGAAGTCATGCTAAACAACATCAAACCTTCACACGCAAACCTCCATGTCACTGGCATCCTGCCCCATCCGAACCTAAGTAGATACAAGTTAAGCAAGATGATTTTACTTAACAATCGACTAACAACTTTCTGCAAAGCCAAGAAAATCTCATTCTCGGATCATTGGAATACAATGATCGACCCAAAGTACTATAACTTTAATAGAATCACCAACAGGGCTCGCATTAACACGTATGGACTTGATACCATCGAAAACATCCTTAAAAACATCGGCGCTGGACTTGTCAACAAAAATAAGGGAAAAAACGTACACGATATCATACCAACAACTCCGCCAGCAGTGCCTGACGAAACGACCTAGCGGCCTCCGCCCGTTTCAACACGAGATACACAACAAATACAAGTGCCCATCACAACACCACCACAGGTCCTAGCAAAAAAGTTCCTGTTATCAATCCAGTCCGAGTTCGAGGCAGTTGTCACAGCTCCGCTAGTACAACCCGTTGTAAACGAAAACGCAAGTCTTGGCTCCGGCACACGACCTCAGAGTAGGAACAAAATAGGTCAAACAATTCTAGTCACTGTGACTAACGGCACTCTCAAACTTTACTACGTGAACGTTAGAAGTCTTCGAGACAATATCAAAGAATTAAGAATCCTTGCAATGAATAAAAGTATCTACATAATAGTAATCACGGAATCGTTTAGGGAATTGAGCACCAGGCATTGTTTAGGTGAATTTACTCTTCCCGGCTACTCACTATTTCACATAGATAGACAAGACCGAGAGGGCGAAGGAGTGCTGTTTCTCGTAAAAAAACACTCTGCAAATATTAAAAGTCACCATTCCAAACAACAGGCACAACATAGTATCAATCCAAGTAGTCGGTAAACATAAAAAATGTCTAATCATTCTCGTCTATCGCCCCCCTAAAAGCAAGGCTGCAGATTATATCGATATTTAAAACATAATCGTCGATGTTGTCACAACACAACACAGTATTGTGCTTGGTGACTTCAATATCTCCGACATTGATTGTGAAACAGACGAATGCACTGCCACCGGTCAACGTCTGATTGATTTTTAGACGATAAGTTCATGACCTACAAGAGGTAGTAGCATTCTTGATCTCCTATATAGCGCAAGCGACTCTCATGTCACGAACGTCAAAATAGGCGGACTGTTATGATCGGCCTACTCTGACACAGATTTATAAACTTGGGTGCGTAAAGAGTGCCCCTAGAAACAGTGTAGGACTTAGGCCTGTTAACTCTTAGCTCAAATTTCCCCTCCGATGTGTTTGAAGGGAAGCAGGTGGCCGCGGTTCACGGATCGTGTAACGTAGGAGACAGCGACGAGTGAGAGCCATTTGCGTGTCAGCGATAGGGCGGAGGGGAGACTAGGTCCCATAACACTGTTTAACGCAGGGTTATTTTTATTGTTTTAAGATGGGAGGAACCTGTATTTTGCTTAACGGATTTTGTTGTATATTTACCAATGAGGTCTGGGTATTAGAAGGCCCGCCTCTTTAGCTGGTCCCAAAAATGTGAGTTGTTTCCTGATTGGAAGAGTTCAACAAACACCTACTCAAGGCCCTCCCTCAGGATTCAGGGCGCAGCCCCGAACGACGAGGGCACATTCATTCACTCCTGCGCTCGGCCGCAAGACACTTGTGAGCGGCTGCGGCCGTCGGTCACACTCTCACCAATTAGCAGAGACAGAGGACACACGCTCGTCTTACACTTAACACAATTCTTGTTAAGTCCCCGTTCACACTTTGGTTGCTTTGTGTCCGTTAATACAAATTTATATTCAGTACTCTATTGTTATAGTAGCTTTTGTCTTGTCACTTATGATTCAAAAGAACTATTATAAAACCAATGTTTCATCATTCCATCCTTGATGCACCCGATTATAACAACCGAGGAGCTGAAAATCGTAACAGGACCACTCAGAGCCAGTGACCACAACTGTATCTGTTTTTTGATAGAGCTCAGGTTGAAAACATCAACAAACAACGAAAAAAATCCTTTCTTCAGATTAGCTAATTTTGATGGCTTAAGAGAGTCAATAGCGTCAGCAAATATAAATCTCGGACAAAATATCAATCAATCGCTTAACAATTTCCTGACTGCACTTAAAAATATTGAACATGAGCATATCCCGCTCAAAAAAAAGGCGAGCAGCAGTCTATCAGCCTAAGAACTGGAAAGGAGAATTGCAACGCCCTCAATCATGAAAGAAAGCAAAGCACTCGATAAAACAGAGACATCCACATGACGACGTAGCAAAAAATGAATACAACATTAGCAGACGAGAGCTAAAGAGGGTCCTGAAACGTAAGAAGAAAGATTATGAAAATAAAATTGGCGCCAATGCCAAAACTAATCCGAAACCATTTTTTTCGCTATATTTTGAGTAAAAAATTCAAGATCTAAAATAGGTCCTCTCGAGAACGATGTTGGTGAGCTAGAAACAGACGACATCAAAATGAGTGTTCTACTCAATGAATACTTATTTTCTGTATTTACGTTAGAGAATCAGGATATCCCTAATCCTGAGGATATCATAGCGGCAAAACGAATTGAAGCCCTCAGCACAGTGAACTTTCCCCCGCCGAAGTTATTTAATATGTAGATAAATTGAAAATCACAAAATATCCAGGTCTAGACCAAATTCATCCCAGAATTCTATAAGAGACTAGAAGCGAAATCGATGAACATTTATCAAACTTTTTCACCCAATCTCTCACAAATGATATCTGCCCCTCTAAATGGAATGAGGTCAATGATACCCCAATTTTTAAAATAGGAGACAAAAAGTGTCGCGGCAACTACCGTCCAATTAGTCTCACCTCAGTCATACGCAAATTAATGGATAGTTTGATACCGGAGAAAATTACAGAAATCTTAGAATCAAACAAATTGATTGGCGACTCATAGCATGGTTTTAGACACAACCGTTCCTGTCTTACAAGCCTGCTGCTCTTTTTCAGATATATGATCGAAATCCACGACACAAAATCTCCAATCGATATCATTTACCTTGACTTTCAAAAGGCATTTGATAAAGTCCCCACAAGCGCCTAATTAGTAATTTGCACAGCATCGGTATTCTAGGCGAGCTTAACAACTGGATAAAATGCTGGCTTACGAACAGACGGCAGCGAGTTGTACTTAACGGAGCTTCCTCCCCCGGGGTAATGTTACAAGCGGCGTGCCTCAAGGATCCGTGTTAGGGCCAGTTCTCTTTATAATATTCATTAACGATCTCGACAGCAACATACCCTCAAATATTAGCAAGTTTGTAGACGATACTAAGATCGGAGGAAAAGTGCCAACTGAACTAGAGTGTCAGCAGATCCAAATGGACTTGAACAAAACTGTTGATTGGTCACAAAAGAGGCAAATAAAATTTAATGTAGACAAATGCAAAGTTATGCTCATAGGTCCTCAAAACCCCAAACACGAATATTCCATGTCTGTAAAGGAACTCATTCCCGTCACCGAAGAGAGAGATTTAGGTGTCATCTTAAGGAACGACTTAAAAAGCAGCATGCAATGTAACGATGCTGCCAAGAAAGGCATCAAAATGCTAGGTATGATATCCCGCACTACCTCGTACAAAAACTAACACAGTATGCTCAAGTTATTTAATGCTCTTGTTAGACCGCATCTCGAGTATGCTGTTCAATAGAGGTCTCCATTCCTTAGAAAAGACGTTATCAAACTTAAGAAGGTTCAGCGTAGAGCTACCAAACTCATCCCCTCGCTGCGGAATAAATCGTACGATGACAGGCTTCGTGAGTTCAATCTTTATTCGCTAGAGAAACGTCGAGTCAGATTCGACTTGATAGTAGTGTGAAAGATTATGAAGGGTAAGGAAAACGTCGACTGAGCGAGCATTTTCACTCTAGATACAAACGGAGTGACTAGGAACAATGGCTACAAATCATTGGGAAGCGTTTCTCACTTGACATCACGCGCAATTTCTTCACGTATAGAGTTGTCGAAGAATGAAACAAACTTCCAGCGGAAGTTGAAAACAGCAATACAATCGAAACGTTTGAGTCGCAGCTTGATAAGTTCTACATGAATCGACGATAAATTGCTAAACCGTTCCCTTTCCTGTTGTTATAAAAAACAGACATGGCACACGAAGCTCTCTTAGACGTTCTACCTCAGAACTAATCCTCTCGCTTTCAAAAGACAACCTAGTTTGATCCAATAGGCCTCCTAGACGTTCTACTTCAGAACTAATTCTCTTGTTATCAAAAGGCAACCTAGTTTGGGCCAATAGGCCTATTGTTGTCTTCCTACACTTGTGAACACTTGTGAACAGTCGCCAAGAGTCCTCGTGAAGCAGTTGAGGCAGCTAGCTTGACTGCAGCCCAGTCTGTAGTTATCCCGTCAAACCGAGTTTTTATTCGTTATTAAACGTTACCGCAAGTTATTCAGTTGAAACAATTGAAACAGTTTATTACAACAAGATTGTACAACTTACATGTTATTTCATTTACCAGTTATGATATTCCAGGGTACAAAATCGAAGGCCCTATTTGAGCTATTTAGAGCTTATGGGGCAACCTAGTCCTCACATACTACCTATCAATATTATCTAACCTAAAATACGTAAACAATAGATGTAGCTAGAATTATTAAGCCCAGACACCAACTGGAAACAAGCGCATGGACAGTTAAATACCTGACACCATTTAACAAGAGTCCTATTAATATTGAAAGAATGCAAATTCAAATATACTGCGAGGTTGTTGAGATAGTAATTTATCTGCTTCTAACATGTTGCAAATTAAAATACGATTTGTAGACGTTGAGTGAAGCGATAATAAATCTTAGTTGGACTAGTAAGAAGATAAGTATAACTCTTTCAGTCTTGACGTAAAGATTGATAGGGAATCATTCTGACGGTAAACAGGAGTTAGCGAGTTCCAAATTTTAACATAATTGAAGTTGATAACGGGGTATTACGAGGTTATTCGCATTTCTTGTGTAATGATTGTGTACATCCGAAATTTTCCTGAATGAATTTAATAGTTCTTGAGAATAGGTCATGTGAAAAGTTTTGAACGCATATAGGGCAATTTGAAAGTTATATTGATCTTCTAGTTTCAGGATATTCATAGCTTCAAAATGCTGATTAGTATTGGAATTGAATGGAAGGCTATTTATAGCTCTCTAATAGCTTTCTGTTGTAGTATAAATATTTTATCCGTTTTATTTTTGTCTGTTCCATACCAGGCTTCGATTCCGTAAATTAAAAATGGATGGAACAACGTGAAATAAAGGGTTTTAAGGACAGATTGGGGAGCAATTTGTTTAATTCATAAATAATGCCTATAGATTTTGACATTTTAGATTATATGCTGTCGATGGGAATTTTGAACGTCAGATGTTTGTCATAATATGTGGAAGGCTATTTATAGCTCTAATAGCTTTCTTTTGTAGTATAAATATCTTGAAAATTTAGATGATATGCTGTCGATGGGAATTTTGAACGTCAGATGTTTGTCAAAATATACGCCAAGGAATTTAGTGCTGTCTATCGCATGAATTCTATCGTTTCCAATTTTTATGATTGGTAAGTTAAATTTACGCTTATATGAGAATATTATGTAGCTAATTTTTTTGCCAATAATTCCAATTCAGTTTGCAGTTAGCCACTTGTTAACATGTTCGAGTTCCTTGTTAATTAGGGCAGTTAATTCGCTTATCGTGTTTAAAGGGATCATCAGCAATCAGTGTATATTTGAAAAAAATAAGATGCGTTAACTATATCGCTTATAGAAATTGATAATTATAATTTTTATCATTATTATTAATAAATCATTTATTTCCATCGTCTAGCCATGGGTTTTCAATACTTACTGTAGGTATAATACATCAAACTTAGTTTTCATATGCGCTATTTGAATTAGAGTAACGAGAGATAAAGTGAATTTGTGACAGCACATCTCCTGTCGGCGGCCGGTTTGTAGCTACTTCATGTTTCAAAACGTGATTCACAATATATATTATTGAAAATCTTATAAAAAAACACATGGGCACGGGATTGATAAATCCAAAAGGAATACATCGCAGCTCATCTCTAGTGTGCTGCTGGCTCGCCTTTATGGAACTGAATGGAATTCACAATATACCATCATACATGTACACATACAAGTACACATTCAAATAGCAGGAGCTCTAAAATAGAACCTTGAGGAACACCATGACTATTATTGAGCATAGTGGATTGGAATCTGTTCACAGTTACATATTGTTTGCGGTTGGACAGATATGAAGTGAACCAATCATTAGTTATTCCTCGTATTCCATAGGACCTTAGTTTAGATAATAAGATTAAATGATCGAGAAATAGAGAGAATACAATGAAGTTTGAGTCTATCTTATTATACAAGTACTGCAGATGATTTAATTTAGCTTGAGTTGTATTTTTATTGACCCTGAAGCCATACTGGTTTTCATCCAGGATACTGTTAACATTCACGTAACGGAATTGTTGATTGTGAACTATTTTTTCAATTATTTTGGAAAATAAGGAAGAACTGAGATGTGTCGATAATTTCCTGTATCAGTCTTATCACCACATTTGAAAATGGGTGTCAAACTAGCAATTTTTAATGAGTTAGGGAATTTTCCCTGAATTAAGGGCTTGTTCACAATCGAAGCCAGGATTAATGATGATATATTTGCTAATTTCTTTATGATACTGATGGGACAGCTATTGATAGTTCCAGGTTTATTTTTTTGAGATAAGATAATTGAGATGATGTCCCGAGCAGTTATTGGGGTAAAATATTGGGGGTAAAATATGGATAAAATATGGATATTTGAAATTGTCGTTTTCATTGGCACTAATAGTATCGGCAATATTTTTCCCACATATACAAAGTATTCATTGAGTATATTAGCTTTATCTTGATCTTCTGAGTGTTCGTTATCGATGATTTTTTTTAAAGCTGGTTACGTTTGTTGTTATGGGGTCTAAGAGAAGATTGCAATGAGGGATGAAGGATACAAAGGTTACTGAGCACATGAAGGACAGTCCTTTACGTATTTCTTGGATGTACAGCTGATGTGCTGCATCAGGACTTCATCAAATACACGCCGACTGTTGACCACCACACGTCGGAACTTGGTCTGCTGTCCTTGTCGAAGCTCTCCTGGCATTGACACGTAAACGTCAACGTAGCCATCGTAGAACCGGGGTGTCCTGAACTTATCCGGGTGGTCTCCTTTTGCCTTGCGCAGGACAAACATCACTCTCGAGCGGGTGGGGGTCAAACTTTCATTGACGTAGAAAGATGGTTTAAACTCTTTACATTCTGATAGAATGTCATTCTTCGAGTCCCTCCTGCGTAGATTAATGATGATGCTCCTTTTGTCGGGAGCTTAAGTGATGGGCTTCCTGCCAATACGATGAGCAGAAGAGATGTCATCAGGACTCATTTGAATTCTAAGTTTATTACTTATATGGTGCCTTACAAATTTCTGAGCAGTTCTCACCCTCGGAGACCTCGGGCACCCCATCAGAAATTACGAGACAGTCCCGTTTTTTGCAGGCTGAGTTGGAGTCAACCTGATCCCCACTAATATTGAGGCGATCACGTAACTCCCTTAACTCATTGTCCTTGGTCTCCACCCTCGCCTGTAGGGCTGTAACCGTCACAGTCAGTGCAGTAATCTCTTCACTATGCGCGGAAACAATGTCCTTGATGCGTTGGACTGCACGATTTAACGCTGCGATTAGGATTTCAGCAAGTGATCGTGATTCATGGGAGAGTTTCCATCTTCGTGGTAAAAATTATGTAGTAGACGAGAAGAATCACCACAAGAAACAGCGCCGAAAATAGAGCTGAGTTGAACGCGGGCTGGAATTTGGTCGAGGGGAGATAAAGGGCAGAGTACGTACGCGCGCTCAACACGCACACACAACAAATATTTCATTTCAGCTCACTTGGTAAAAGTCATTATCGTGATCGATGGCTTATGGGGTTCTGGGGGAGGTTTCAAATTCAAATTCTGATGTTGTGTGTTGCTGCGTCCACCTCCCTCGAGTGCTTCGCCAATATTGCATTCAGTAATTTACAATGTATAGATCCTAGGTCACTCTTATAAACAGATTTTTACTTTCTTGCCCTTCTGTATTTTGTCAACGTTTTGTAAACGACGAATGGAAATTTCTTCGGTGGAAGTGCTCTCTTTTATCAGGCCTTTAAGTGGTCTCTTTCATCAGGCCGTTTAAGTGGTCTCTTTTATCAGGCCGTTTTAGCGATATTTTTTATGAGGCCGTTTAAGGGGTCTATTTTATCAGGCTGTTTATCACAAATGTGATCGTTGTAATACCCAACATATATGATATTAGCCATCAAGGAATAGCCTACCCATCAACTTCCAAACGCACAAAAAGGGTCAATAGCGGTACGTTGCCTGCCGATCATGTTGTTGTTCCTCGCAAAAAAACTTTGCCTTATCATTGAAAATATATTCTCCATCATATTCGTCTGTCCATGAGAACCAAACATGGTTTGCAGGTCATAGAATTGCAAGCACTACAGCAACAACACTTCAACCCCGTGATCAACATCAACATCTCCTCGTACAGGAACCGCAGGAGGATATTTTTCCAGAATGCTAGAGAAACATCTCCATAGCCTTCGATCGTGACAGTCAAATGAACCAAGTACCGCCGCAGCTGCGTGACCCGTGAGAAGCTCACGTAGGTGGTAAACACGGGACCAGTAAAGGGATAGTAATCATCTGATCATTAGGTAGGAAAACGTCTTTTTGTTTTCGTGAGGTGAGATGTTCCTGACACTGGAAAATGCTAGCTCTGGACCAATGGCTGAACCATTAACCGCATGTATCAGATAAAACCTGGGATTCGTAATATTTCATGACTCAAATTCTTGTTGTACACTTTACGGTTATTGTTAAGTTATGTCCCTTTATAGTATACGATCCGATCACCCACTACCGTCGTCACAGCGATACAACTTTTGCAAAAAAAGTATAGGTTCTACTAAATATTTGGCCCAACAGTTAGAACAGTATTGTGAACATAACTCTTCAGCACAACAATGTTTAGGATAAATCACAAGCCACTATCAAGAAAGAATAACAATCGCAGACATACTATTACGAGTCTAGTGCAAGAGTGCTAGGTTATCAATATGCTTGGCTTCATGAATACGACAGTTAGTTCATTTTTCAAATTTATATTATATTGCCCAAGGCCTACGCCCGCGTTAGGTGAACCTCGGAGGACCAGATGTGTCGTACACCTGCTTTAGGTGAACATCGGAGGACCAGTTGTGTCGTACGCTTGCTTCAGGTGAACATCGGAGGGCCAGATGTGTCGTACGCCTGCTTCATGTGAACATCGGAGGGCCAGATGCGCGGTACGTTCGCGTCAGGTGAACATCGGAGGACCAGATGTGCCGTACGCCTGCTTCAGGTGAACATCGGAGGACCAAATGCGCCGTGCTCCCGCTTCAGGTGAGCATCGGAGCACCAGATACGTCGTACGCTCGCTTCAGGTGAACAGATGCAAGTGCACAGTCAATCGTCGGCCCGCGTCACGATCATCAGATCGACGTACTTTATCAGACCAACGTACTTTATATTATTGACTAATTTGCAACTTTATTCTGGGAAATGCAATTCATGAAGTATCTTTGCCTGTGGTAGGGGCTTGTGTTTCTATAACCGGGTTTTGTTCATCGTCAGGAAGTTGTTGGTGTTTAAAATGTTAAAAAAAAACACTACTTGGTATGCAAGTCATGAGCATGTTTATGAGTCATTTAATTTTAATTATGCACGAGTTGAACACTTCATATACCCGGAGCATTCACTGCGAACATTTTATATCACTATTTTGTATTATTACAAGCCTGTGTGTGTGTGAGCTTGAGAGCCTATATATTGCAGGAACGCTTACATCTGTCTGCATCATTGGACGAGGTTCAGGCACATGTTTTTTATTCCGGTATGAACTTCGAATGTTATATATAATTATGAACACAAACACTTATA
>SDVV010021452.1:0-13127 GCA_016164225.1 Gammarus roeselii
GTGTGTGTGTGTGTGTGTGAGTGTGTTTGTGTCTGTCCTGATGTGTTGCTCCTTTGTGTGCTTCTTTGTTGTACAGTGTGCTGTTCAAGAATTTTTTATTTTTTTGTCATTCATGCCTATGGTTCATGTGATAGCCAATAGTGCGCACTAATTCCAGTTCCTATACCTGTGTTAACATTGCTGTTCTCAATAGTATGCTGGCGCGCATGTCTGTGATGGCCTCCCCCGGCTCTGCTGCTTCTCACTTGCTGTGGTCCTGCTGGAGGGGGCTGCAAAGGTAAGAGACAAAGGTAAGAGATGTTTTTTATACCAGATAGTAAATTCACAGTCCATACAATAATAATAATAATAGTAATAATATCACAGTGAGTTTTAGATCAAAAATTGTATCATTGGACTCAGCGTTGAAAATGGTACAACGAAATGTCAGTGGTGCTAGTGGTACGACTGGCGTGAGTACCATCACTGACGACCCCGACACAGACCACAAAGTGACATTGCCTGCCAAAACTGTTGACCAGGGGGGGGGGGTTACTATGGGAAACTAGTACAGACAACTATCAAGTATCGATGAGCAATGCAATGTGCAAGAGGTTCTTGACAATCTTGATGACCCATAAGAGTTACAGGCAGCCACAGATCAACTTTCTTTGATGGTTTTTGATTCAGAGTTGTTCACTGCAACTAATGAGGGCAATGTGCGTGCTGACTTTACTGAATTGACGTCCGCTCCAATCATTACGCCTGGGTCTTTCTATGGCACTCCACGGGAAAGGCCTGAGACTATGTCAGGTGTTCCTGTTGCTGGACCATTGTGAGGTTCTTCTTCTAGTCTTTGCCACATCAATAGTGAGAACCGCAGATTTTCAAATCGTGTATCTCACGCTCTGGACTGATTCAGTGTAAATAACAAAGCCAGTACAGACCAACCTGACATTTTGTGTGAGAATGCACGTACCGACAATGAGGATGTTTGTGTCCCTGCAACAGGTTTTGGGAGGAAACTTTTACCGCGAAGGCGGGCTGTCGCTCAATCTTCATCAGACTCTGATGATAGTATTACTGAACCTCAACTTAAGAGGAAGCAAAAATTGCTGACCAAATGTAGAAGGACAGGAAAAAGAGGATCTATTGCAAGAGGTAGAGGTACAGGTAGGGGAAAGTCCTTTGCTGATCATGAAGGACATCACTCACATGGGGCAAAGAGGGGAGCGGAGTCTGTCGATGATAGTAGTGGCCAACTGTCTGACGTGCCTGGGTTCCTTATTGGAAGAACTTATCCTTTTGGTTTGTTCTCAATAAAGCTCATAAATGAAGAAGATAAACCTGACATACAGTGGGTTACCTGTGCTCCTGATGCAGATCTATTGTCACCTTGTATGTTTGAACCATCGAATATAGGGTTCAACAATCAGGACTACAATTGTCCGATTGATACTGATCTCACCAAGGTCTTTGACCTATTCCTGTCTGAGGACTTTTGGTCCAATACTGCTATTGAGACAAACAGTTACAGAGATATGCAAGCTGAGTTGAAACCCAAGTATGTCAATAGCAAAAGATGAAAGCAATGGAAACCAGTTACACAATCTGACATGAGGGCCGTCATTGGAATAATGATTGCCTTCGCCACTGACCCTCTTCCAAACATTTACAGTAGATGGAATACTAATTCTATTACTTACAAGGAGCACATAGCATCTTGCATGTTCTATGGTTGTTTTCAAGAAATAAATAGGTTCTTGCATCTAGTTGACAATGACAACCTGTCACCCTGTGGGAGTTTGGAATATGCGTTGTGTTGCATTACTCCTCTTCTCAGAGAAATACAGAAGTTCAGCACTGTTTACACAGCCACTGGACAGAACTTGTCGATCAATGAGGGTAGCATGGGGTGGAAAGGTCATTCAAAGCTGAGGCTTTTCAATCCAATGAAATCTCATAAATACCACATAGGAATGTAGATGCTACGCGAAAGTGAGTCTGGATACTGTTCGATGTTTATCATTGCTGATAAAGTTTACCGTACTGTCAATGCACCGTTCATGACTGTTGAAGCACTTTCCATACAAACCGTTTGAAGGGTATCAAATCTCTTGTGACAGGTTATACAATTCATGTGACCTCTTTATGACTACAAAAACTTTTTAAAGCTTTGACATTACCGATACAGTAAAGCCTAATAGTCCTAACTTCCCTAAAGCTCTGAATGGGGACAATGTTGCCAACATTACCAAGGGAGATGTTGCTGCTGTATCACAGCTGATCATAACCTGATGGCAACACGATGGCAATCAACGGAAAAGTCTGTTGTGACCTTTTCAACGTGTCTGCCATCAACTCCCACAGAAATCATTGATAGGCACTCACAGGAGGCCAGATTGCACAATTGGGCACGGGGTTGAGAACATAACGTGCATTTTCATCGCTGCATATTTGGAACCGAACCAGCTGTGCGCCTCAGATGCTGAGATCGGCACATCTAGCCATTCACATGCACTTGATGACTATGTTTGTTGCGTTACATGCCCTACTTTAACATGATAGCTACTGGCTAATATATACGCAGCAGCAAGCTAGAGGTGCGTACGATGTGCTATGGACTGCATAATTAATTTGTTTAGAGTTCGAGATGACCGCACAAAGAGGCAAACGTCTTTTACCAGCCAGGCGTCCTACTAAAGGGAATGTAACATCTAGATGGTGCTCCTTCCTTTGATGTTATAAAAATAATAATTAACAATCATTGTCAGTTTGTATTAAAAATTGCTATCACTAACAACACCGTTCACATATCTCCCGACCATACAACAGATGACGGTAATGTGTAATTTTGCACTTTCACTCCGCTGTCTGTTCCATGAATGTTGCAGCAAACTTGTTTACCAAACGTGTGTGACGTCTGTGTTTGTTTTCATCTTTTGTCAAAATGCAGTTACTTTGTAACGGAAATACCCGGCATTTCTTAACCCCTGTGTTTCTGCTTTATACTTGCAGATGAAGCACCAATATTAAACTATTAATTTCAGTATATGCCCTATGTTGATACCTACTTAAAAGGCACTTCAACTTAAGAGTTACCTAGGGGCTCATGCTCACCTCCTGGCTGACTCTTACCTCATCCCTGGCAGGTGTTTGACCTTGGATACCTTGCCTTCACTGGAACCCTGAGAGTCCTGCAGATAGGTCTGCAAGACACAAGGTGAGACCATTTTTCCCAATCAATCATATACAGGTTAGCACTGTCCACTTGTACAGCTGCATTGCTGTGGAAAGCCTCATCTGAGTTACAACTCTGCATTTATTTAAATTTAGGGGTCGTTTGCAATTTATCTTCAGGCTAGCTAAATCTGTGCATCTTGAAACCCTCTCCCTTTTGATCCATATTTTTTGCGATATTTTAGAGGCAGCATTTAAGCTTGCAGGGACTCAATTAGAGAGGCTTTCATGCCAGTTTTTGAAGCACAAAAGATACCGTTTAATTAGTCAGTATTGCGTGTTTGGATTAGGAGGTCCACTACATTTATATTTGTATATATAATGTAAATAGTTTTCATGTTAGTGTTTCTGTTGTTGCAGAGGAACCTCCATTCTGTACTCCGCTCCTCACACAACAGTCACAACACCTTCCAATAGTTAAACCTACTTGCTTGACCATTGAGTGGCTGGCATTACAGCTGTGTCCCTGATATATATTTATATTAGTTTGAAGTTCACTATCAATCCTTTTGGTTGAATCCAATTGAAAGCTGTTCCCACACCATCTTAAATATATACCTTATTTAGTTAGGCAAATTCTTGACCACTCTGTAAATTTTGATTGTTGCTCATATGCCAAAGACTGTATTGATTGCATCATATAGCTGGCTACCATCCTAGTCTACCTGTAAATAAATAATTTCAATAGTTCAAAATTCCTCATCATTCACTCCTAGTTTTTGTACCAACCTGCTTTTCATATAGAATACCCTTCAGGTTTTTCACAGAGTTAAATCAACAATCATTAATTTAACAATTCCAAATTTGTTCATGGGGCCTAGTTTCCCAACTCCCTGGAAAGTCTTGGGAGTCTTGTTGTCATTTTGTTTGTTTTTTTCCCTACTATTATAGTCAATTCGTTATCTGGGGTCCATCCCATTGTCCAGTTCTTTTTCCACTATTTCCTAGTGTTTGCCTGACACATTTGTTGGAGGCAATTGTTAGGTAAGCTTTGGGTTGGTTGCACTCTCATTTCTTTCTGTACTTGTGGGCTGGTGGAAGTGAGACCCTAATCAAATCTAACCAAACTAAGGTGGAAAACTACCCTCATAGAGCTATTTACATCAACTTTGGTCTGGGCAGATCCTGGGGGACATTGGTCAGTTTGTTTTTCCTTTGTAGAGTGGGGCTCATTTAGGCTTTGGGTTTGGACAGCACAGCTGGGCCTGCCTGGGAGTCTACCATCAAACTAACTGTAAGTGTTAACACCACAGTAAGTGACAATAAGCTGCCCAAAAGAAGGCATGCAAATATATAAATAAAATAGTTAGCATAGTCTGGCATCTATTCAGGTGACCAGCACAAATAGAGTAGAGCACAGTCAATGACTTACAGACTAAAGAAGGAGACAGTTAGACTGCCCTCAAAGCACCAGATAAATCAATAATAATAATAGTTAGATCACACAATCCAAACATTTAGTATATATATAGGAGAGGCAAGCTGCCCCTATAATAACATAAGGTAGTTAGCAACTAAATTAGTAATTGAGCACATAATTAATCAATGCCAGCTCAGGCATAATTAGTAATATAGTGGCTAGACAGGCTGCAGCTAACCCAGATGATCACATAATTAAGGTAGCACAGTGGCATAATTAAGATCACAATAATTGGAGTAATCAGAAAGCACAGACCATTAAATATCACTGGGTACAGCAATTAAGGTACAAAATAAATATCATCAGAGCAGAGCTGGTTAATACAAATTCAGAAAATCACAAGGAATTATTGCAAAATTAACATCAAAATATAGATGTCATAAATATTACAATAATAGCATAATATAAATATAATCTTCTGTTGCCAACCTCATCAGCTTCCTAATTCCTGTGCTGTGTTTCATGGGATTATTGCCTACTGTTAAAGCATAATTCACTGGATTAATATTGGTGTGCATAAAGAAAAATCTCCAACTCATACCAACTGTGACAATTGTAATTTGAATTCATTATCCATTATTTATATGATCATGTCCTGATATTCATTTCCTATCCTGTTTACTTTATCTTCATAGTCATAGATGAAGACTTCTTCAACAGTCAACTCCCCAATAATTACCCCTACAGAACACAACGCAGTGTACTAGTTGAACAACCATTATATGATCCTGCCATATGTTGCTGGTTGTTCTTGGATGAACAACATGTAGTTGAACACTTATTACAATTTCCATAAAGGGCTGGTTCTACCCAAGGATTCCCACAACAACCTATGTTAAATTGTTGTTCAAACCATGCAGGGAGAAACTTAATATTACAGTTTAGCTATTGTTGCATTCATACTAAAACACTGATGCACTTCATCTCAACTAATATTACTCATTGGTTTGTGAATGGCTAATTTCTTGTTCTTCTGCCACAATATCCGACATTGGTTTTTGTTTGTTTCTCTTATCAACAGCTGACGATTGTCAATCGGGACTGTCCAGTCAAATGCATTAGCTACTAGTTCTTCAATGATGATGTGCAGTGGTTACAAATCTAGGTGTCAGCTTGAATTGATATGCTATTGAGAAAACTGCGTGCATAAAATTGTAGCACAACAAATAGTTGGAAGATTTGTTCACGTGCGATGTACTGTTCCCGCATGCAATGTTCTGAAAAGATGTCTTCACGTGAGCTTAATTTCAAGATTTCATGTACTCATGAAATATTTCTTATCAATGTTTGCCTGCGCTACCCGCCAAATTGTGCAAACTGGACAGGAGGTAGTGCAGAAACCACTCATAATTCTTCACTACAACAAGAATATGGGTGGAGTCTGCCTCAACAATCAGCTTTGAGGAACGTACCTGCTTTGTGGACACCAGCTAAAGATGCATCGAAAGCTTACTGACAAATGTCTTTGGCAAGTACTACCCAACTTTGTACAAAAGCCAAGCAAATGGTCACTTGCAATTCCTACAAAGCATGGCATCCAAACTCATGGCATGTAGTGAGACCAGGAAGTGCATATGGCAACAAAGTTTCATGCCAGCAAGAAATCCAATCTGCCACCTATTGAACTGCATCTTAGAACTGAACCTGCTCTTAAAATACCAAGAAAAGAAACCCTAATCCTGACAGTAAGAAGGCATTGCGCTTTTTGCCACAAAAAGACAATCTTTTATTGCAAGATGTGCATGGAGTGTGTGTCTGTTGGTATGGATGTGTTGCTTCTTCATATGCTTCTTTGTTGTACAGTGTGCTGTTCTATAATTTTTTTTTGTCATTCATACTTATGGTTCATGTGATAGCCAATGATGCGCACTAATTCCAGATCCTATACCTATGTTAACATAGGTGTTCTCAATACTATGCTGGCGCGCATGGCTGTGCTGGCCTCCCCCGGCTCTGCTGCTCCTCACTTGCTTGCAGCGCTGCTAAAGCGGGCTGCAGAAGTAGGAGACCCAAAAGTGAATCGTGTGTGAACTTGCGCTGGGGACTGCTGTCGAGCTGTGATATAGGAGGGGGGCAGGGGGAGGGTATGCAAATTTTATTCAAGTGCATTTACTGTGAAGAAGACTACATCAAGAGATCATTGGATGATGTCAACTATCAATATTTATGAAGAAGAGGACATGCAGAAAGTAAATTTTAAGATTTGTATATTTTTTTTCTAAAGTTTTATGGCTTTGCCAGAATTTTTTTCATGTACTCCACAGGAAAACTAGCTTAGCATTACTTATTTACAATTTAGTTTAGAACAAAATTGGTGTCATATAAGATTTTGATTGGAGGCCAAATAAAAAGTAATGTAATAAAAGACATTTCAAAAATTGACAACCGCATAATTTTTCTAATTTTTTCATTGTTAGAAATATCTCAGAAACGGTATGAGATATTTCCTTTCTGATTAAATAAGCGGATTTGAAATGATTTTTTTCTATCAGGTTCGCTAATAAAAATTCTACCAGATAGTGAAACGAAGGTAGAGGCAAAAATGTCTAGTAATTTGTTTTTCACATATATAATTTTCCATTTCAAACTGTCCTAAAAAAAAAACTTAGGATGCTATTTTATTTCTGAGTGCAGCATTGTTTAAAGAAAATGTAGAACCTTTCATGGTTAAAATTACAGATCTCTAACTCTCATAATGAATGCACAGCAAGCCACCAAAATTGTCCAAAAAATTATGTTTTTTCCAGATCTAGCATTCACTAAAGGGTTAACTTTGATAGATTCATTAGATTGATCACTATGTGGACATTTGCTCTAACTGTACTGCTTGTCACTAAAAATATGTTGCGTGTGTGTTGGTTAAATTAGGCTGTTCCATGCAAGGAGGTTGGTTTGCTGCGTTTTAGTTGGTCACCTATTAGCTGTGATAAGGTCTAGTACCTTTAGCAAGTATTTCTAATCACCATGAACATTTCAAAGTTTTCTTCTTGCAATGCATTTATCATGTTGTTTTGTACTACAATCAGCTGTAATTTAATGTTAAATAGAATCATTCATTGAATATTATATATATTTACCAAGATAAGTCTATTACCTATATATGACCACATGATATTTTAAATGGAAAATAATGAATTGTTAAAAACTCAATGCCCTTATTTGCATGCATTGTTTTTAATACATGCTTTTCTTGTATTTTAATTGCTGTCTCATGTAACCGGTTAGGTGAGGACTTTCTGAGATCTAGGGCGCAAAAAATCTGATTGTGGAAACTCTGCAAAATTATGCGCGCGTGGTAGTTCAGTATTTCGACTGCAGCGTATATCGAGGGTGTGTGCTGCTCTACAACAACACATATACACTCCCCCCCCAAGGTCTACAACTCCACCGAGTTATTGAGTCTTCAAAACTCAGCAGCCTGAGCTGTTAATTGCGTGCAACTCCGTGGTTAATCAATTTTCCATAACTCAGCCTGAATCACTATTTAGAGTAACTCTGATCTGCATTGAACATTTCCAGTCTGGTCTCATACACCCACAGACCACAATTCAGTTTGGACTGAGCAGCTCTCTCCTAACAGAGCACCACCACATTTTCCCCTCGATGGTTTCAGTCTCTGAAAAGACATTTGGCCCTAGACTAGATTACCCAATCCTTTTTTTGAGTTTTCATTGGCCCCTCCAATTTTCTTTGGAGGGGTATAACCCAGTTTGCACAATTCGGCGGGCAGCGCACGGGAACATTGATAAGAAATATTTGATGCGCACGTGAAATCATGAGATGAAGCGCACGTGAAGACACCTTTCCAGAACATTGCACGCCAAAACAGTACATCGCACGTGAACAAATTTTTCTGCTACAATTTTATGCACGCATTTCCCTCCAAGCATATCAATTCAAGCTGACACCCACAAATCCTAACCTCTGCACATCACCATCATAGAAGAACTAGTAGCTAATTTCTTTGACCGGACAGGCCAGATCGACGATTGTCAGCTGATGATTAGAGAAAGGAACTAAGACCACTTTTGCATATTTTGGCGGTAGAGCAAGAAATTAGCAATTTACAGAATACGTGTATTATTAGTCAAGATAAAGTGCATCAGTCTTTAGTATGGATGCAACAATAGCTCAACTGCAATATTAAATTACTTCATGCATGATTTGAACATCAATTTAGCATAGGTAACTACATTTTAACAATAGATGAAAACGAACAGTGACGTCAAACACGCTTGGTAAACAACTTTGCTGCACCATTCACGGAACAGACAGCAAAATGTAAATGCAAAATTACGCATTACCGTTGTAGGTCGTGTGGTCGGGAGATATGTAAACGATGTTGTTAGTGATGGCAATTTTTAATAAGCACTGACAAGGATTGTTAATTATAATTCATAACTGCCATAATAAAGAGTATCATCTAGATGTTACATTCTGTTTTGCAGGACGCCTGGTTAGTGAGACGTTTGTGTCTATGTGCGGTCATCTCAAACTCTACACACATGTAATTCAGCAGTCAGTTACGGGGCGTTCACACCTCTAGCTCTCCGTTGTGTATGTATTTGCCAGTATCATGTTGAAGTAGCGCAAGTAACTCAACAAAATATACTCTGCAAGCACATGCAAAGGTCTAGATGTGCCAATCTTAGCTTCTGAGGCGCACGGCTGGTTCGGTTCTTATTATTCAGCAATGAAAACGCACGTAATGTTCTCAACCCCGTGCCCAATTGTACAATCTGGGTTATAACTCGGAACCTCCATTTTATACATACTGCAAGCGACCGCCATCTCTTTCCAGACCACTGGCCACTTTGGGTTCATCAACAATATACCTCGAGTTGATAAACCAGTGTAAAGACGGCACATTCCAAAAAACACATAAATCGAAGTATTGTCGTAACGGCGTCTCCTCATAACCCGAGTGAACTTGCTTCGAGAAATCCATGTAATCATGTCGCACGTGTTGTTCAGGCACAAAACTATTATTTTGCAGGGAAATCAAATTAATATGAAGAATGCATGTTAAGATGGATTCTGAAATTTAATCAACCTGAGCTGGTTTGCTTGCATAGTACTTTATTGCTTTTCATCGTGTTTATTAGGTGGATTTACCCTGCCTTAGTTACTCTCCAGGTTCTCCTTAACTAATTCATATTGATACATAGCAGGTAAACCCCTGATATCAGAAGTCCTGGAACTATGCGGGTGAAAGTTCTATAGCCAAGAGGATGAAGGGTGAAAGAGACTGGTTCACATTTTTAGGAGGAGATAGAAGTGACAAAATGGCTGAGATTAATGAGATGGATGTACATGGAGTCAACTTGAATGACATAAATGAAATTCAAAATGGTATTACTGAGTTCTGTGAGGACATTGATGGCATGAATGATGAAGCAAATGGGATGCATGAAACACCTCACATGTTAATTGAAAAATATATATATAGGAGTAATGAATGAGGAGATAAGTCATGGAGAGATTGAAAGGTTTCTTAGGAAACTGATAGATAGGAAGGCTGCTGAAGCAGATGAAATCCCGCATAAACTATTTAGGAATAGTGATAAAAGTCTGATTGATAAGTTGCATAAGCTATTTCAGCAAATATGCAATGAACAGAAGGTACCATAAAGGTGGAATGAATACGAAGTGATTCTGTTGCACAAGGGAGGACACGAAAGTAAAAAAAAAGAGCTGAAAAATTACCGACTTATTGCTTTGGCAGACACAGGGGGTAAGATATTCTGTATTATCCTAAATGAAAGAATAAAATAAATTATCAAAGTGCATGACGTTCTGGGAGAAGAGCAAAATGGTTTTCGGAGAGACAGGAGAGGAGAAGACACTATGTTTGTGGTCATTGAAATGATTGAACGGATAACAACAGTCGGAAGAGAGGATGCAGGACCTTCCTGGATATTGAGAAAGGATACGATAGAGTGAATAGGACCATCCTGTGCAACATACTGACTGGGATAGAGATTCATGAGAAAATGGTCAATATAATTAGGAGCATGTATGAGAGTGCACGGGCAGTACACTAACTCGGAGAGTTAGAGACTGGATAGGTAAAAAGCATAAGAGAAGGGATACAGGGATGCATTTTATCGCCGGAACTGTTTGGATAATATTGTAAGGGATAGCGAACTTGAGTTTTGCTATGCTATCCTTTACATCAACTATTGTGTATTTCCTTTCCTGTGAATAATGTATTTTATTTTAGGATTCTGGTATTATGTTTTAGACCATTATATTAACTTCAATTGAAGTGTGCCACAAATGCAGTTCCCTCTGGCGGCGAAAGTCCTTGCGCACGTCAACTTGCCTATCAAGCAGTGTGGGACTCTAGCTGAAAGTTCCTGGCGCATTCTGCAGGGAACCAATCAGCAGCAAGGATTTTTGGCGCCCGCCAACTAGCACCAGGATCGGCAACAAGGAGTTGGCGTAATCCAATCAGCATCTGGGGAGCGGCACTGGGATCTTGGAAGACTAAGTTCAGAATAAAAGGAAAATCTATAATATAAGCATTGAAGCGCAGTTTAGCAATGAAATATTAATTGATATCAATCTTAAAGCATGGATAGTACCAGCCTAGTATAAGAGTAATGAAACAACTTATGATTATTAGGTAAATTAGCAACTCGAAAATAACATACCTGGCACCTTCAGTGTTGTTTTCTGTGTTCAAGCTGAACTTCAGGATCGCTGTAGCTCGGTCCGCCGCCCCACTCTCACGCGTAACGCCACCCAAGGTACAGCTTTTCTTTCTCGTGTGTAAATGTCAACAGTGAAGTCGCAGAGTGATCCGTAGATTTTGTTAATATAGTTTTAACTAGAGTCAATTAGTCTTAAGCTTTAACTACAACAACTGTAAGTACAAATGTATTATTTCTCTGTCCTGTCAAGCTCATCCGCTGTGGAAAGCTCCGTCCACCCTCTTCTGTCGAGCCTTGACAACGTTACCATGACAGGAGAGTTCCTAGTTCCCCAACCACAGGAGACTACTTTCTTATTGGACAACCATTTCAAATTTCATGTTTAGGAAAGATTTTCGGCAATAGTGTTCATCGCCCTCTGTAGTAGGTACTTCCAGGCATTATATAATGCTCAGTAATTGTCGTACTGCATCTCCCCTGTTTTCTCTCCTACTATCATGATTGTAATGAACGGTACAGGTAAAATTTGCTTTAAATGGTTCTTTTAGAGTACAATTCCAATAATTAAATTCTCATCATAACCCTCCCGGTCTGATTGCATAAAGTTTTCGCTCCACCAGAGAAGACCTAAGAGCCTTATAATATACAGAAGAACTGGCAGTGAGAATCTAGAGGGCTGGCCTAGGTAGACGTGTTGGAAATGAACGACTAAGCTGTTCGCTGTATGCGGATGATATTGTCATTATGAGCGAGAGTAAAGACAAGCTACAAAAAATACTGGATGTTGTAAGTGAATATGGAAGGGACTTCCATGTTCGTTTTAGTGGTGAGAAGAGCCAAGTTATTGTAGTAAGCGAAAAAGAGGGAGATGAGCCAAAATGGCGACTGGGAGATGTTGAAATTGGATGCACAACGGAAAACAAGTACCCTGGGTGCTGGATGACTGAAAATGGGTGCGAGAAGGCATAGATAGAAAGAATGTTCAGGGCACAACAGTGGTGACTTAGACTAGATAGTGTGACACGTCTCAGAGCCAACAGGTATGAATGCTCAAGAGGATTATGGAAGAGCATGGCTGTACCTGGTATTGTGTATGGATCGAATGTCATGAGATGGACAGAGTCTGAGCTGGCAAAACTGGATGTGACACAGAACAAGGTCGGACAAGTGCTCTTGGAGCAAACAGATAGGTTGGCGGGGAAGCAATCAGAGGTGAGATGGGATGGAGTCTGTTTAGGGAATGAGTGAAGAAATCAGTGCTGGCCTGCAAAAAGAGAATAGATAGAATGAGTGAGGCATGTTGGCTAAAGAAGGTGCACAAGTGGAACCGTAGGCAGAGCAAGTGGGGAAAAGGACTGTAAGCGGAGAGCTAAAAAGTGTGGGTACCAATGTATAAGACCGCAAGATGTAGAAGTGCATGGGAATGTCTGGAGAATGGTGAATGAACGTGGCGAAGAGCCTGAATAGAGTGTGAAAAAATTGAAGAAAATTATTGACACCCGAGTGAAACAGATTGGGCTGAACAAATAGCATGCTGGAATGAATGGAGAATCAACGCCTAAATTATATGGATGTAAGATTTTGCAAGCCAAGCCCTGCATTGCTCTCCCCCACGTTAAATTATGTATGTATAGATATACAGCCTTTAGTACTAAATTATAAACTGTACTATGTAACATTAAGGTATCATACATATTTAAGTCATTGTATTAACCTCCACTGAAATGTGCCACAGATGCAGTATTCCCTCTGATGGCGGGATTCCCTCAGTAGTGGCAGTGCCAAAATTGTGTGGCGCCAAACAACCCTGGAGGGCAGCCAATAAAATCGTG